>MQRK01235081.1:19132-37879 GCA_001938485.1 Girardia tigrina
CTGAATTACTGCTATTAGTAACTGCTATTTCCTCTTTACTGCTTTTTAGTAACAATCGATCATTTCTATGCCCCACGTTTTTGGTTAGGTATAAAATTTCGCACATGTTTAGAAAAAAATTATTTTCCTCTTTTTAGTGCATTGGTAATGCTTGAAAAACGTAGTTGTTTTTATAAAAAATTTTTTTATTAATAATATTATTTATTTATAATAAAATTATCAATTGTGCTATTTATGACCATTAATATTGACGTAACCAACAACTTTAATTTGAAACTTTGTCTTTTATATTTTGATAAATAAATCGTTCAAATTAAAAGTTAAAATAACTAAATAACAGTGATATCATATTTATCATTTAAAACTATCTGATATATGATTTTTAATTTGAAAATTTTATTTGATCATTATTTATACATAAACTTCAAAACTAATGTTAATTTAGACTGGCGATGGCGGGTAGAGTGCCGAAATTAATTACAATAAATTTTGAAAAAAGGGCGTTCATTATTTTTTAATGAATACAAACTTCTATTGTTTTTTAAATTCCTTATTATAAATATATAAATGATTCTTATCATTTCATAACCAAGGAACCTTCATTAACTAGCTCCTTAATGGTAATAAAGTAGTGAAACCGCCCACTTATTTAATTCTTAAGTACGATTTTTTTATGAAACAGGATGCAATTATGTGAACATTTAGGTAATAATAGTTCGATATTTATTATATATATATTTCAAATAGAAAGGTCGAATAAGTTGATGAGTAAATTATGAACTGATAAATGTTATTATAGATCTACATCATTTGTTTAGTATTGCGGCTATTTCGGCATTCGACTTCAATGACGATCTAGTTTTTATTTACAACTTTTTATTTTTCGAATTTTCTAACATTTGAAATTATTAATTTCTACTGTTTGAGTTGGTTTTCCCTTCCACAAATGTTGTAGTCGGTACATAAGGGAACATCAACCGTCCATCGTCACCAGTCCCCCACTAATCTCACATCAGTCTTGCTATTTCTTTTATGAGTCTTAATATCTCCCCTTTACAATCTCATTTTATTCAAGTTGGTCTATCATATTTTTTAGGATTTTTGTGAAACAAGTTATTTTTGTAATCTTTATTGAATTTAAATTTCTAAAATGAAAGATAATGTATAATGTATATATAATTGTCGTTCTTTGAATTGGTTTAACAAGGAAGTGCGCAGATAGATATAAAAGTAATAGGGGGCAAAATAATTCCTTGGGACCGTCTTTGCAAACGAGCCATCAGAAGTAATTAAAACTGCAATAATTTGTTCGATTGTCACACTGATTACTTCTTACCAGATACTAAGGAAAATGTTTATGTCGTTTGGTAAAATATACTGACTTCGTTTGATGTCATGGACAAGGTGTCCTTCTTCGATTCCCCTTATCGAAGTTTCATGAACGGTCTCGGTAAAATAATCATGTGAGGCTTACATGGGATGCCAGTCTATACTCATAATTTTCCCTGAGATGTACTCATGTGTTGTTATTTTAACTGAACCAAATGTTTTAATTTTTCTTAACTCTTAAAATAGTCATTTCTGTTAAGTCGTCAAGCATCAAATTGAGCAAACTCTTTGTATATTTGATATCAATTGTGTATGATTTCACTCTGGCGCCATGTTTTGATATAAAATTTTTGTTTTTTAAAGGTACATCTTTTCTCTTTTAGAATCAATATTAGTATCGATTCTGATAGTAAATATTTATGTTTAAGAGACGTTTTAACGAGATCATGGAAACAGCCAAATTCGTATTTTGATAAAATTAAACTCTGTTGTGGATCCAAAATGTGTTAGACAATTTATAATATCAAAAGTATGTCTTGTACCAATGTGGCACTACGAATACGACGGTAGCTTGTTGGTTCAAAAGTCTTTACTCGGGACATTTCGACAAGTCCAATGAATTACATGGTCAACCTGAGAAAAGTGGAAAAGTATGTAGTGAAAGCCACAGTTGACGTTTATGAGAACCAAAGTACATTTAAATTAGCATTAATAATCAGAGTTTCTAAGGAAACAATCCTCACTCATTTATTGCAACTTGGCAAGTTGCAAATGCTGGACGAGTGAGTGACCCATGAATTGAATAATGCACAAAAAGAACGACTCAAATCATGTCTTTCTCTTTTATCTCGCTACCAAAAAAAGTTTTTCATCAAATTGTGATTTACTGTGAAAGTTTGATCATGTTCAACAATGGTAGATGTTATTCTCATTGGTTGGGCAAAGATGAATCACAAAAACACTGTTCCAAACGAAGCATCCATCAGAAGAAGTTGATAGTGACTGTTTGGTGTGTTTGCTCAATTTGCGTTCGTCAAAGCTTTATCAAACCTGGAACACGGATCACAACCAATGTCTACTGGAAGCGATTGGACGATATGATGATAAACATGGCGATTAAACAGCTGAGACTAATTAATCGATTGGTTTTCATTCTCTTACGTGAAAGCGCTAAACTTCACACCACACAAATGACCATTGCAAATGTTCAGCATAAGAGGTTAAAAATTCTCTGTCACGAGCAATACTTGCCGAATCTTATATACACTAATTATTAGTTCTTTAAAATTTGACAACTTCTACAGTGAAAAATTTAAATATCCCCAAAAGATGTGAAAACGATTATTTTACCATATATAATCGGCTCCCGACAACCAGGCTTCTACCGCAAAATAAATTAGCCACCGTAAAAATGTTAAACGCTTTTCAAGAGTCTTGATGCATAAAGTTTTGATTGAAAAAAAATTAGTTTTATTTTATAAAAAACTTGGCAAACATTTTGTTAATTAATAAAATTTATTTTCTAATCCACAGTTTACCAATTTCAAATTTTGCTCTTCTTTTACAATTTAATTTGGAATATTTAAACAACACACATTTATAAAATATACATTAAATAAAGATACAATAAATATATACACTGAGAGAGTCATAAACACATCCGAACATCTTACCAAAGTTACACGAATTAAATCAACAACAATCATAATTTACAAATCATCCTTACATATTTTATATCCGATAATCGAATATTTTGGCCGCCTGATTGCACTTTATCATTTTTAAAAAGGGACTAACTGGAAGTATTTGTCTTTTTCTTATTAGTAGAGAATTTCGGTTTATTACATAAAAACTTAATTAAATGTATTTATGGAATTCGATAAGAGATGAAATACCTCAAATTTATTTGTGATATTTTATAATTAATTACTTTTGATTATTTATATTTGCAGGAAATATTCTGCTAAAAGTAAGTCTAGACAAGGAACTCAAAAGCATATATGAATTACGAGTCTGCGTAACTGACGGCGGTAGCAAGCATGATTTTGCTAATGTTTTTGTTCATGTTACAGATATTAACGACAATGTTCCTATTATAGATCAGTCATACTACGAAGTTAGCTTAAATAATTAATAAAGCACGATATTAAATGTTTTTAAACCAGGTGACAGTTGCAATTGACCCTGTCGTTTCAGTGAAGAAAACACAAACTATCCTACAACTGCGGGCAAGGGACAAAGATCAGAGTCCTAGGTACAGAATGGACTATCGACTAGTATATCCATCTTTACAAAATAGTCCTGTTATACTGGATGCAATAACCGGTCAAATGTCTTTGAAACCCTTATGGAACCGACCGAGTGTTAATAGCACTTATAATTTTACGAAGGTTGGATCAAATTTAGAAATCTATCGTCTTCTTGTTCAAGTTTGTGAAGAACAAATTACCACTTATCGATTTACCAACAGCATTGAGTCTTGCAGCAACAAGGTTCCCGTAACAATTAATTTGTTCTATCAATCTATGTCGCAGTATCCTGAGATTATATGCTCAATCTTGAGTGTTCCGGAAGTAAGGATACCTAAAGATAACATCGCATTAAATCTCCAATTTTATTTCAAAGTGATTATAAAAGTGTAATAATTATTAGAACTATTAAAAATTGGATCGATGTTATTATTATTATTATTAATAATAATAAATTATCCTTTTAATTGGACTAATAGAATTGGAGTTTTAATTCAATAATCTGTTTGAAATAATTCGATGAACATGTCTTATGTTCCTAGAATAACTTGATAAATGAAATCGTCGCCACGTGTCGTATTTCGTCTGATCTTAGAGGAAAATGGGCTCTGATCCCCGGGGGTGATTCCAGCGATTCGCAAACTGTTTTCGAAATAGATTCAAATTATGGGTATATCAGAACAGGCAAAATAATGGATTACGAGACTCAATCCCAGTACCGATTAAATGTAGAATACCGGTTTCAGGAGTCCCCCCTGATTGTGACCAAGACTATAACCATAGATATCACAGACCAGAACGACTGCAGTCCAGTTTTTGACAACTCAAAGTAAAAATAGTTTTCGTAAAAATATTACGACATTTATAAACAATTATTTAAGGTATTCTATTTCTGTATCAGAAGATATTCCAGTGGGCTCTAGAATAATTCAGTATAAGGCATTTGATAAAGACTTTGATGGAAAAGATATTATTTCGTATACAATATTTCAAGACAATTCAACCGGAACTCCTTCAAGTTTTAGGGCAGACGAACAAGGCTGGATATTTCTTACTAACCCTTTGGATTATGAAACAGTCAAGTCTTACAACCTCGTTATTTCGGCCTCAGATAAAGCTGACCACATAACAAATGCCTCTTTGTTTATTAATATCATCGATGTCAATGATGAAAGTCCATATTGGACTAAAAATCCACCGAATGATGAAATACAAATCATGGAAATGTGTGACACTTGCAAGGGTGAGTTTCCAAAAATTGTGTATCGCTTAGATGCCAGAGATAAAGACTTGGAATCACAGAAAGAATCTATACGATTTTTAATCAGCAATCAAGATTTTAATCCCTTTTATGCGTATTTTAATGTTTCTGAAAGTGGAGAAATATTCTTATTGCGACCCTTGGATGCTGAAAAATTCAGTGAATCACTGCAACTAAAGTTACTTGCCTCTGACAGACTTCATTGGTCCAAGGAAGAGTTTATATTGACAGTGAAAGTTGTGGACATAAATGACCATGGCCCAGTTTGTCCTCAGGTAAATTTTGTCTTATAATCTAATTATTCTACGAAAACCTTTGTTAACAGTCCATGTGTAAATTAGATAAAAATTATAAAAATCTTAGTTATACAAAACTATGACGGCGGAAATGGAAGTTACTAATAGTCACCAACTAAGTGACTGTCGCAGCTCTTATTGCTACCTTTTGTCTACCTTTTCAAATGGATTCTTATTTTCAATGTTCTTTAACCATTTTTGATTAATCCTTTTAAATTATTACAAAAGTATTAATATAAAAATTCAATGTTTGAATGAAGTAAATAAACAGCATTAAATATAAATGTATAGTACTTTTAATAGATTTTTTATACTGGTTAACGGATAAACTTAAAGTATAATAAACATTATGACAATAGCGGCCGCGCGTTAATTAGCATGACTTAGCGCAAATACACATACTGACCAACGGCCACTATAGTGTTTTTGCATTAAAATATTAAATAGAAATTGCATCTTATCTATTGTGGAACATAGTATAAATTTAGTATTAATAAGAGTGTTGAAGATTCCAGACATTTATTTACTTAAGGTTTTAACATTTTTTCATCAAACATTTTGCACAATTTGAAACAAAAGCTAAGTATTGTCGATTGCTCTGACTAGTCATTTGCCTGGAAAAAAGATTTCCTAACATTCTCTCCTGCCATCCACTTTTAGTTTCATTTTACAATCCCCTTTTCCTAGGATAACGTTGCTAATAACTTTAAAACTAACAAACTATGGATGTATACGGACATATTGTTGTGAGCATGTTCTTCATTGCTAAAGATGAGTGATAGGAATTATTTAGGTATTTACAATAATAGAACAATACAAGTATAAAATAATTTGGTAATCATTAAATTATTACAAAAGTATTAATATAAAAATTCAATGTTTGAATACAGTAAATAAACAGCATTAAATATAAATGTATAGTACTTTTATACAATAGGAGTATAAAAGTGATTATTATTGTATAATAAGAAATTATTATATTATTTAATTAATATTATATTATATTATATTTTATAAAATTTATATTGTTTTTTGATGTTTTGTGTATTGTTTGAAGGTTCGATTGTTGCATGTTGATTTTGGATTGTATCTCTCCTAACCAGATGGATGATTAATATTTGAATTATTATAATCTGTAAATTTATTCAAATTTTTAATTTATTATGAGTGTTAATTTTAAATGATTAATTTTTTAATTTTATTTTATTTTATTAATTTTATTTTTTTAAATTGGTAAATAATTAAATCAAATATGTTTTTAACCCGTAACTACTTTTAGCCGGTCAATTTGACCTTTTAACTTTAGATAAGTGAATAATAAATGATATATGTTTGATGGTTTGATGTTTTTTTTAATTATTTGAATGGTATATTTTTGTGTGTTATACCATGCATCTTAGCCAAGCTCTAATTTGGCTTGTTTCTCTTATAATTATTGATAATTACTTGTTAAAACAATGAAAACTGAATGAATTATGTTACCGGTCAATTTGACCTGATTGTAGTGTCAATGTTCTGAAAACAGGATTGTAGTAGTTACGGGTTAAGGATTAATAGTAATTTTATTTTAACCAATGACATTTGTAGTAAATATTTTAAATTAAATATATTGTTTCAAGTTAGTTCAAATTTGGAATGAGAAGTATTGAACAGTGGTTAATGAATCTGAGTGAAAGCACTATTAAGGATTGTCATAAAGATGATCTAATTTGATGAATGTTGTAACAAATGTGTGAGTTCTCTTAACACTATAAAATATATTTCAAATATTATAAAATGAATATTAGAACATTAAAGTTGAATACGATAGTTCATAAATTAAGTTTCAACAAAATAAATATATTAGTTTTAAAATATTTTAGGTTTATAACGATTAAATTTTAAATATAGAAGCGAGTTATAAAAAATATAAATTTGCAAAGATTCAGAGAGTAAAGTTGATCAGAAATTGATAGAATTTTTTGTCAAAAATTAATAATATCGAAATGCTAATTTAAAATTATAAATCGTCAAAGGTCCATCGAAAATTGTTCTGAAGGCAAATCAGATTGTGCTATGAATAAAATTTTAAAAACCATTTTAGTGCTCTTAATAGGTCTCTTTTATCAATTTACGTGATCTGGATCAACTGGGCTACACAGATCTTTTTGTTTATCTTCCTTACGTACAGTTTGTAAGACTTTGCATATTTTATTTATCAGAATTGAAATTATAATTCTCAATTTTTGAAATGATTTTACTTTGTTGGTAGCAGGGCATATTCACCTTCGAGAGGATCATGTCTAAAAAAGCCGATGATTGTTGCCGAGTGGCGTTAGTACACATCGAAGACAAATAGTTGTATTAGTTCTCAAAGAGTTATGAATGTATATCGTTATTATTTTTGGTATGTATAGACCAGTATAAGGAACAAATATATTTTCTGTGACAATAAGACGGCATCAATCTTTCCATACTCCCAAAAATTAAAGAAAGATAGTCATTTCTATTTTCAAAATCCTTCACTTATATTGGGCTAGAACCAGTACTATTATAATCCCCCTTCATTTTCTTTTGGAATTGCTTTTCAAACTTATTCCTAATTTGTATGTATCACATTATTGTCTTGTTTGGTTATGGCTGCTTTCGGAATTCTCCGTTCATGTTCTACTAAAAGCAAAATGTCTTGACTAGGTCTAATTGAGGTTGTTTTAGATTGTGTTACTTGTAAAGAATATAGGATAAAAATCAATCAAATTTAAATCAAATGGCTTTTTCTCTTGTATTTTTACACATACTACTAATATATTACTAAACACTCATCCTTTTTTAAAGAATGTTTGCTATCATAATTATCTTCCCTGGTTTATAAGTCGTATATGTATAGGTGCAAGACATCTCAGTACCAGAGGACATCAAACCTGGTTCAGTGATTATTACTCTACAAGCACAGGATCGGGATTCAAGCACCAATTTTAGTACACTAACATATAAATTGATTGAATGCAGTGATCCTTTTCTCTTGATCGTGGAGTCTAAGACCGGCAATGTAATAACAAATGCTCCTTTAGACCGGGAGTCCAGCTCTGTGATACATTTTGTGGTTGAATCTGCTGATATTGAATCCAGGAAATGTTTTTTTAAAGTCAAAATGAATGTATTAGATATTAATGATAACGAGCCAAAATTCACTCATACTAAAATTGCTCCCTTGCTCGAAAATGCTCCTCTCGGTAGTGTGGTTGGTAAGATACATGCGGTAGATATTGATGAAGGTTCGTCTATCGTTACATTCAAATAACTCTTTTCTTTGTTTTTAGGAATAAATAGAAAAATTGTGTACCACATTCTTGATTATCAGAAAACCAGTTTTTCGATAGATAAAAACACAGGAATCGTAAAAGTGTCCGGATTACTTGATAGAGAGAGGAAATCAGAATATGAGTTTGTCGTCGAGGCCTCTGATTGTGGAAGCCCCGCCAAATCCAGTCAAGTTAATGTGAAAATATCACTACTGGATGTCAATGATTCTCCCCCTCAATTTTTGAATACACCTTTGCGCATCAATGTCTCCGAGGACGCCTCCGTTGGGAGTGTTCTCATGAGGCTGAAGGCCATCAGCGAGGACATCGGGATCAATGCTATCGTTTCCTATCGCATTGTCGTGGAACAAGATCATTTTCTACTAAACTCCACATCGGGTTTGTCAGAAATTTATCGAAATTTAATTATCAATTTAATTAGAATTTAATTTTTTCTCTGATAAATAATAAATAAATTTGTGTATAGACCATGGCTTCTTTGTATAGGAAAATTATGAAACCCGATCCCAGCTTCATCTATGATAAACTGTTGCGTTAATTCTTGTTTCGTTTTTGTGTAAATAATTTATTTCAGGGAAATTTTTAATTAAAATATGAATTTTTTAAAACAAAATTATTTATGCGACATTTTGTTTTTATGCGGTTTTATTTATTGAGGCAATAAATTATATTTCTAATATTAGCTGTCTATTATTTTTGTACATTACATATATATTATCTAAAATTATATATTATTGTTAAGAAATTTCATATAAGAAAGTACAAATGTTTTAACTAACTTCTTATAATCTCTAAACAAGTATTATTAACATAATTATGCGAATGAATGAAACTTTCGCAAGAATTTACTCACAAAAATAAATGGGTAAATATTTTCCAAAAAATTATGGACACGGAAAATAAATAAAAGATCTAGTAAAAGGTGAAGAATGTGAAGTGATTTTATTTAATAATTGATTAATTATTGACAACATTCATAGAAAATATACCATAGGTCAGCGATTCTCAACCAGGGGGTCGCGAAAACAAAAGTTAAAGAGATTTGTGTTTTAGTTTTAATGCTTAATTAATGTATGCAGTACCTGCACAACGTTCTCTTTTTAATAGTATGTTTATAAAAGATTTTTTGTCTAAATATGCAAAAATTTGAAAATAAAACATGTGGGGGTCGCGAAATCATTGTCCATTAATTGTTGTGGTTGTATTGTCATGGATTATAGAACAAAGATCTATGCCTCTCGAGAACACTTCCAGGGCAACAGACAAAGAAGATCTTTTCAACATTGGAAATAAATTAAAAGGTTTTATGAAAATTGAAGGTATAAATAATAATATTTTAATACCAGTAAATGGTCTTTCGTTTAATCTCAGATAATTTGCCAAAATATGAGGTTATCCTAAAAGTTCCCGGTCAAGAATGAAAAATACAATTTTTTGTGCAAAAATTTATGTGAAATAAATAACAATTAATCTTCAAAGTTCATCGTTTTCTACTACTTTCTGCCAACGGTCTGCAAGCTTTCGGATCTGGTCAAAGTACCATTCCGGCTGCTTCGAATTGTTAACTCTTGACATGCTTGTTCAACTTCATCGAATGCTTCGAATCGGCGGTCTTTCAAGAAGTGTTGCATGGATCGGAAGATGCCATAATCGGATGTAGCGCAATCAGGGTTGTAAGCAGCGTGCGGCAGGATTTCGACTCCATCCAACTCTTGGAACCTTCCCGTGGTCTTCTTGGCGGTATGCGGCTTGGAATTCTCTTGCTGAAGCAGTACACGTTTTCTGGTGATTAAGGTAGGGTACTTCTCCTTCAGCTTCTCGTAGACACGGTCCATCTGTTGACAATAGAGCTCTGCATTGATGGCCTGGTCGTTCTGAATCAACTCAAAGTGCACGACTCCCTCAAAGTTCCACCAGACGCACAACATGATTTTCAAGCCAAATCGATCTTGTTTCGAATCTGACGGTGTTGCTTGACCCAGTGGAACCCATCACTTGCCTCGGTTGTGGTTGACCAAGTAGAGCTACTTCTCGTCAGACGTCACAATTCGTTTCCAAAAGCGGTCATCTCGTGGATTCTGTAGCAGTTGTCGGCAAATTTGGACTCTTTTATCGGCCTGTGCTTTGGTGAGTCCGTGTGGATCTTGACGTGGTTTCTTGTGCACAAAGTCGAGCTGCTTCAGATGCCAATGTATGGTTGACTTGCTAACTCCAAGCTTAAATACCAAATCGCGAGTGCTTGACAAAGGCTTCATGTCCAACTCTGCTTGTAAATCATCGTTTGTTGGTCGTCCAGAACGAGGACTGTCATTCAAGTTCAAGTAGCCTTTATTGAAACACTTGAACCAATCAATTGCCGTACTTTTTCCAACTGTTTGTGTACCTTCAACTTTGCAAATTGCCTTGACAGCATCTCGTGTTGTCAAGCCTTTCTTCCAATAGTGACGCAGCAGCACACGGATTTAAAGCTTTGCAATCTCGTAATCTATATAATCCTATAAATAAATCGATATATGTCAATATCAAATAAATAATGCAAAAAAGAAATTTGAAAAAAAATTATATTTTTCATTATTGACCGGAAACCTTTAGGACAACCTAATAACGTTAAATAAATTTGATAAATCTGACTTTTACCCTTTCATTTGATAATATTCAGCATCTTTTCATAAATGAATTCTTTTTAACAAACGAAAATATGGATCCTCCTCGAATATTTGATGTCTGAAAATGTTTCGATGAAGCATTATACTGCATATAAAATTATCTATGAAATCTTTCAATAAAAATTAAGAAAAAAAACTAAAAGGAAAAGGATAAAAACCAAAAAATGGTATTTATTTTAATGACCTAAATTATTGTAACCAAGAATATGAAAGATTGTAGATAAAATATGTAACTGTGACGAAAGGGGTTTATAATTTGATCCACAGATCATATAAATGCTATTGATGCGCATGAAGAGAACTGACGTTGAGCAGCCGTTGAAATATACCATCTGTATATTCTCATTCATCAAAATTCTGTCGATTTGTAATGGTTTGAATGATTCTCTGATTCATTAGTCCTTACTCATAATTTTAAAAATGAGTAAGGAAAAGAGAGCCAATACAATTGAAAAATCAATCATCGAAAACGACAAAGTTGTTCACGGATTGTTCAGTGGATCGTCACGAACTAGTAATGAATGGTTGTCAACGTCTCGAGACCTACAAGAACTGGTTGATGTTTCTATGTCAGGATCAGACAAATTTATTAATCTCCTTGCAGATTAACATAAACTTACTTTAACTTGACAAATATGACTTTTGTCTTCAAAATTCGCCAGGTTATGTACGATTCTCTTGTATTCTTGGTGACCGCCTGAGTAAACAACAACCTGGCTCATTACATTTGAATATTTTATCTATCATTAACTGAATGTTTATTAACCGCATTAAGAACCCTAGGCCCCAAATGGGGATCAGTCATTTTTTATTAATTTTTTCTGATATTGCATATGAGTTTATAGGATGTTTAGTCATTATCTATTAGTAAGCATGTCACCCTATTGCCTTTCAACTTCGAAAATTAGATGAGGAGATATTGAGTCATTAGTTTCAACGTCTCAGATGACATTGTTGGAAAGAAAAAAAATCTGGTACTTAATGAGTTAAAAAATGTGGAATAATTCCTTAGCATATATTTTTCCTAAAATTCATTTTTGAAGCATGTGATTTATTGAATTTTGATTGATATTCTGAGCTAATTGAAAGCAATTTGTTTCCGGCAGGATGAATATGCGTGAAATCATTTCGTCTTCTTCAAGCATCGCAACAGTAATATGAACTCATTATGCCCGATGCTGACGAACATGACTGATCAAAGAATCCATTACCACAAACTTTCCTTTCTCTTATATCAGACGACAATTCTGGGTCCGCCAACCTCATTTTCTTTTATTAATGTCGTTTATGGTTGATTTACAAACATTAAACTTTGTTATGAGTGATTAAATTTGAGACTCTTTTCTTCGAATTTTGAAGAACATTTAACTTGTTCCATTCGGAAATGTATAAAAATTTTCTTTTGTCAGGTGAAATTACGATTGAATTTGAAAAAGAAAAGTAAAATGTTCCAAACTCTAATGTCTATCAATCAGTAATTTTAATTACTGCATAATTTACTCAAAACCGATGTACAGGTTGTTCAGGCTAAAGGTTTTCCCGAAACATTGTTTGTTAAATATTCATTTTGATTGAAGGTGTTAATAATGTGTCGCATATTTGTGGTATTTTAATCCATTTTAATTCTTCATATTCATGTTTTCAAATAATTGAAAACAGTGGTATGTTTATTTTAAAAGTAAAAATACCAAGTACCAATATTATTTTTTTAATTTATTTTTTAATAAACACGCATATTATATTAAAATATGAGAAATATGTATAAATACTCACAAACTTACATATACATCACTGTTCATTTGGACATAAATAAGACTTTTATAAAGATGTTTAATGTAGCCATCATTTTGCGCTAGACTTGATACAATACACAGACGAATGTTATTTGAAATTTTAGATAGAGCGAATAGAGTTGGATAGAGCGAATAAAATTCGTGGTGTTTGTCGAAGGTCCTCTAGAACAGTGCTTCTTAACCTTGAGTCCATGGACCATTTAAGAGGCTCTTCACACCAAATTTATTTATATATTGTTGTGTTCCTGGGTTCCTCTCATAACAACTCAAAATCTACAATTCGAAACCAGACGCCAAATCAAAAATCTGCAAAAACAAATTTGAAATTAATTATGCGTAAAAAAACACATTAAAATATTTTTTGAATTTACTTTTGAATAAATAATATTCGCTGTTCAATTGCTATTTGAAAATATTGTTCGCCACTTTAGCACATAATTCGATATGGCTTTATTCGTTTTTCCTTATTAAAAAAGAAAATCATTAAAATTAACTTTTTCAAATGTGTGATTGTATATATAAAAATCAACTTTTTCAATTATAAAAGGTGCACCTTTAAAATTAAATTGAACAACGCCGACTTACATTCATAATTTAAACAAATCATCAATCAATGAAGCCAATATTAAAATCCTCGGTCAACCTACTATGTCATCCATAAAAGATATCTAAAAGCCCTTCTCTTTTCATATAAAGCTCAAAAATGAAATAAATATGTTGTAAATGTATTGATATCTATGAAGAAGGAATTCTTATTTTGTGAATTTTTTCTGCAATCTTTAAAAGCAGTGGACGTTTTAGCAATGTTTAATAATTTCCTTTTAAAATGCAATTTCGAATGAAAGAAAGATTTGACACAATTTTCTATTTTCTGGTAAATCTTGCTTTTTTAAGAAGCAAATACAGCAGTACCAATATTTCCATGTTCTTCATTAGTCTTTGGTTTTTTGACAGAGGCGAACATTCCATCTGAAGATTAAGCAAAGATTAAACTAGTCGCATCTTCCCATATCGCAAAGACGTAGAATACATTTTTCAAATTTCAAATGGAACCTGAATGTTTCTAGTCGAACGATTTTCTTGTGAAGAAAATCAAAAGGGATGGTGCTCTGGTACGCCATTGGAAGTCTGTACTATAATATCCGCAACTGTGAAAATTAGTTAGGCATAATCTGGTACTTTTTGGTAGCACTTATATCTGCGAATCAGCATTTTCAAACATGAAATTTTTGAAGAACAAATATTAAGCACGCTTTAGCAAATAAAAATCTGGAAACTGGAAAATAATTACCTGTAGTAAAAATCAGGTTAGGTACTGAATTTGATCATTGTGATAGGCATTTGAAATAGATCAGTTAATATTTTTTTCTTGGAAACGATTGAATGATCGAGAATTATAAGTTGAGACCGTCATTGTTGTTCCACAATAGACCTATTACTTGCACCTAGCCAGCCGCCTAATTTTCTAAACTTAGCTTCAAATACACAAAAGTGATAACATTTTCTGGTATTTTTAATGCTGCTTTCTTTAAAATAAATTATGTTTTATTTTAAAATTTCTTATTTCTATATTTTTCTATTTCTACAAAATATCTTTGATTTATTTATCAAAGAAGTTTACTTGAATTTTATCCAGACATTAGATTTTAAAAATTTAGTTTATTGACCTTATGGCGATAAAAATATAGAGTAATAAGATTTTACTAAACGCTGAATTTATTTGGATATTTTATTACTGTTAGAATTGATGGGCACTCCGTCATCAAAACCAATCGAAGCCATATAAAAACTAATTTAGCTCTAAAAATTTATTTACTCAAAAAATTCCACTTTCAACGCACTGAAGCTAAAAATTAATTCTACTTAAACAAACAAATTTTTTTAATTATAATTAACTTTTATAATCAGTTAATTATAAATTTTAATTTGAGGAACAATCTTTTTCTAAAATTTGTTAATGTCAAACCGGAAAATTCTAATTTTAATTTATTCTTAATTTACTTATAAAATTTAATTTTTCATGATAAATTTTAATTTAACTAATTTAATTACTAACTAATTCTAATTTTAATTTATTCTTAATTTACTTATAAAATTTAATTTCTCATTATAAATTTTAATTTAACTAATTACTTTATTCTTCATCTAATTATTAAATTTATAACTCTATCTTATTTAAATTTTAATTTACTTAATTTATTCTTATTCCTTCTATTCTCGTCAATGTTATGCAAATAATCTCATCTTGCATTTCAACTCTAACTCACAAATTTTCTTCTGATGACTTATTCCATAACTATTACGAAATATCTTTAGTTTGTTTTGGACAACTCCGTGACAGTGTCTGATAGAGGGTTCATGGCTAGAATAATGCAAATCCTTAAGAAAACTCACACATTGGTTATAATTTTTGGATCATCTGTTGGACAATCCGTAGTAACACTTTCATTTATAGACATCATCCTTCATTGAAATTAAACGAATTCTTATTCGAACAAAATTATTTATTTTAAAAAATAATAAATCATTTTTCAAATTTTAATTCACTTAGAAAAAATAATATTATCAATCAATTTTCAGTAGTTAAAATAAACAATTAAAAAATTGTAATTTATTTTTAGAGAATTAATATAATAAATCAAAATTTGAAACTCTGTTCGAACGACCTGAGTCATAAACCACTTAACAAAATCGATTGACCTTCTGAGTAGGAGAGACACAATTCAGAAAACAACATACAGCAGCATATAAATACAATACATACTACACATTCAAATATGCCTCACAAACATATTGTTTGAAAAAATGTAGATATTAAATAAACATAAATTAATTATTATAATTATTTAATTAGTTAAATAATTTAATTTTATTTAATTATTGTATTTAATTTTTTAAGTCAAATGAATAATAAATATTCAGGTGATTTGAGTTTGTTGAAAAATCTTGATTTTGAAAAAAATCGAGATTTTTTTCTCACAGTGGAAGCCAGCGATAAGGGTACTCCTTCTCTGAGCACGACGACCGTCGTTTCTATTCAAGTAACCGATGTCAATGACAATGCTCCCCAGTTTCCGGCTCAGCCGTATTTATTTACAATTCTCGAAAATTCGCCAGTTGGAAAATTTGTGGCCAAGGTTTTTCTTACTATTTATTTTTTTATTAAATAGAGAGCATTCAATATAATAAGAATATACTTCGTTCATTTCTATTAATAACTCAAATAAAAAAATAATTTAGATTTATGAGGATTGAGAAACCTAATAAAATGAATGTATCTCTAAGTTTGCTGTATACTGTTCATAAATGCCAATACCTTCGAACGAGGTTCAGGAGAAGAGCAGTATAGGGCAGATACGTCGCCTCCCGACGATTTTATAAATAAAATTTGATACACTTAAAAAATAGTATTTCCAAATTGTCCAAAAACATATTTTTTGATGAAGAAAAATGAAAATTAAATTATTTTGTGGAATTTAATTTCTTTGGGGCTATGAATTATAATATCAAAAACTGAAGTTTAACAATATGACTTTGATGATCTCATATTTAGTAATCAAATATCGAACTTATAGCTGAAACAGATTTAACAATGCTAAATGATACTGAAAAGAGAATGAAACAATAAAAGGGGTCCGTGGTTGAAGGTGTTTGGGTTCCAAATACGAAGGTCTCTTTCTGAAATGAATATTTCATTATAAAGGTTAATCTAACATTTAAATTATTAGACCTAATTTCAGTTTAAATAGAAAATCGTAGACTCATTAAATGGTTAAGAAATTCTTGGTTTAAGCTCCATTGTTTTTGAAATTATTAGCAACTTGTATTAAGAACAGAAGTAAGAGGAAGGCCCTTCGTTCTACTTTGAGATCTACTCGCATCTCTAATCAGATAATTAGGCTGGCAATTGAGGCAATCTTATTTTTGGGTTGTTTGAGCGACATAAGTTGCCAGAAGCAAGGGCTGTATAATTCGGGATGTCCTTTAACAATGAGACATTTGTTCATTCGGAGGAAAACCCTCTTCATAACATTTTCTGCATAAAGTGAATCTTTATTGTTGCAACACTTATTATCAACAGATGTACTCGCTATAAATAAAAATGAGATTTATATTTAAATCAATAATGTTGGATTAAAACAAAAGAATACTTGGTTTGGCTGAAGCTGAAATGTTTTACGAAGACGCTTGTTGGCAAATAAATGACTCTATCCGAATTCGTATCAAAATTACACAGAAAACAATAAGTCACAAGTTCATGCAAAAGTCATCCAAATTCTTCCAGCAATGACGATCGCCTCCGGACTCAAAATTGCTGTTTTAATAAGAACTTTTTTCTGTCTTTGTAGTTCTTTCGTTTACTTTTGATTCTTTAAATATTTTGGTCGTCGTATTTTTAGATAAAGATCATTACTAAATCTCAAATAAATCTGGATTCTCATAAAATTCAAAATATGTTCAGTAATAAATCTATTTCATCTTTAACTCTTTGTTCTGATATTGTTTATGAAGATAAATGTAATGGGTGCAATGCCACATATATTGTAGAGACTGCCCGTCATCTCTGTAATCGAATTCAAGAACATCCTCGAAAAGAGAGTAAGATTAATATTGCAGAAGATAGGAAAAAATGTAAATGTGATATTAATATTGATAATTTCAAAATTCTGTGTAACCATTTTGATAGTTATTGGGAGAGAGTGTCGTGTGAAGCATTGTTAATTAGGTCACGTTGCCCTAAAATCAATGTTCAATCAGCAGCCTCAACTAGCTTATTGAGAATTTTTGATTGGCATGATTTCATGCAATCGATTACATAATCATTTTTGTAGATCCGTTGAAATATATTGTCTCTAAATATATTTTTAATGGATGAGTTTTGTTTTTAATAGAAAATTATCATCCGGATTTCATTCTATCAAAAATCTGGATTCATTATAAATTTTCTCTTTCCTTGAATTCTTCTGATTCAATATTAGGTTTACTTTATCAGATTTTATTGTAATCGTAATATAACTCACGATTTTCAATCAAAATATTTTTATTTTTGTGTTATTATATATAAATAAAAGATAATTTTCGCTCCAGATAACTGCGTTTGATATCGACTCTGAGGTCAACGGGAAGATAGTCTACTCCTTCAACTATTGGTTACCAGATCACACATGGAACAACAAGTCTCTCTTCAACCATGTCGAACATTTTTTCTCCTTAAATCGCGACACCGGAGAGATTTATCTTAAATTCATTCCAGACAGAGAGGAACAAGATTTCTATAAGTTTGAAGTCACAGCGTCTGACCAAGGCAATCCGCCATTGAACTCAAAAACAAATGTAGTGCTAGAAATAGAAGATATGAATGATAATCCACCGATATTCTCGGAATCTTCCTACAGATTTATCATACAGGTATAATATAAAACTGTCTTTGTGATTACCATGTTGTATTCAGGTTGACCGAAGTGGAATAATTCCTGAAGGAGAATTAACAGTATGTTTATATGAAATTATTGGATTGTTTTTATTAACAAAATATCATTGTTTATTATTTTTGAAAAAAATATTTCAAAATTTAAGTTTATGAAAGATAAACTAGCGCATATTTTTTGACAAAATTTACTTTTACCGAAGCACAAAGGAAAAGGAAAAGGAAAAAAAAGAAAAAGGAAAGGGTGTGAAGGTCAATCGGTGACTTTATATGTATACAAATATTTATGGGGTTTCCTATTGTATTTGAGTCTCACTTAATTTATAATATTGGGTCATTTATTAAATCAATTTATTAACTTTAGCATTATTTGCTTATTCCATTTTATATATATATATATATATATATATATATATATATATA
>MQRK01235089.1:38017-58548 GCA_001938485.1 Girardia tigrina
ATATATATATATATATATATTGGCTAAAAATATAATAATAAATAAATAGTTTGCAGCTCTCAGTGTAACCACCAAACATTTGACTTTCACGTACATTTTTGAAGATATCTTTATCTTTGTGGCTGAATACAAATATGATATCTGTGGACTTGAAGGAAACAAAATAAAAATTGGTTTGCAGATTTGAATAAACTGCATGCGATAGAGAATTTGGTTAAAGGTATTTTTGAAAAATTATTTTTAATTAGTACGGTACCTATGTAATATAATCGAATTGAAAGTGCGATTTGATTATGTTAAGAGACTGTACTATCGAAGGACACGGTTGTCCATCATAAGTTATGCGTCCAAATACATAATTGTTTCAAGTCAGTTTTTGTGCTTCATGCCGTTCGTTCATGATTATTTGTTTATGTCGGGTTGGACGGTAGAAACGCCAATTTTACAATAATTTTAACCGGACGCGGCGGACGACAAAATAAATTCAAAATATCACGGAAGCTAACACCGTTCATGTCGTCGAGAGATGATGAAACGATTCGAAATCTTATTTTTTCAAATTCCCTATTTTTCTTTTAATAATACATGTGTTTTTTTGTAAATTGTTGTTTTTAGGTTTTTTTTAATTATTTACGTTATTAGTCCAATCGATTTAGATTTTCTAATGCTATCGACACGCGTTAATGAACGGAATTAAAGTAAAATTAAATTTCTTTTTTATAATTCGAAGAAATTACAATTTCCGACAACAAATTTGGCAAATGTGGCTGGAGTGAGCACGACTTCCTGAGACAAATCGCTCTAACTTCTCTTAGAAATCTTGGTTATATTGATTAGCGCCTAACGATATCCCAAGTCAATTTTTATTTGCAAAAAATTACTTTTAATTGTTAGTCATTAGTAATTTATTTTTGAATATGAAAAAGTTTTCTCTGGTTACCGTATATCGATATAAGTATGTCCTTGGGTCACGCTATATGTTTTAGCTACATACAGTTGACACATAGCAATCTGTAGAGTGACTTAATGTTATCATTCGGGCTAAGGTACAATCCATAGCACAAATGTTTATTAAATGTTTCAGGGGATCATTATTCAACCCTGTCAGCACTCTACAATCTTTAAAAAAGTATTTACATGAAATTTGAATAAAAAACTATTTACAGAATCATTATAAATTAGCTAAATAAGTTTAAATTTGGACATTATATTCTTTTAAGTCTTAAATTAATTAGCAGCTTATAATAATATAAATTTTTTTAATCCGAACTTCTCGAGGACTTGGCTGAGGGACATCAGGAAATGTCGGAATATGGAAATCCTAACACGAAGAACGGATTAATGGTAATTATTTTTCAATCTCAACTTAAGCTGCTTGCAAATAATTCATAAAATGCTTCGAAAATTAATCTTCTTTTATATTTAATGTTTTTTCAAGTGGACACATCTAAAGAAAGGAAATCGATGATAGGGGTCTTCCTTTTCTTCATGGAAAAGTAACATTTGTATTTCTTTTATTCTCAATCACCTGTTCTTATATAAAATGGTTCACATATTAAAATTACAGTCAAACAGCTTTTACATTAAATAATAATAAAACAATAGTTGCACAATTATATGTTTTTATATTTGAATGTAACAAGATATAATTTCCTTCCTATGGTTATTTTTTCTTTTTTTAAATAATATGACTTCTCATTTCGTGCCTTACTTTATTAAATTGGACAAATACGAGAAGCAACTTCTGTGCTTTCAAGCGAACCTCAACAATCATGCTGAAATAGATGATGGATTCCAGGATAATATCGTGACAGAGGACAAAACAAAACTCTCCTTCTGCAGCTCAAAATATAAAAACAATAAAAAAGGGAGACAACAATGGGAAGGGAGGACTCGAAAATTACGGAGTGTATTCTTTCAGGGACCATTTTTTAGGATTCACATGGCGTTGATTACACTGATCTCATTGAGAAAGCCACAAAATCAATGGCAAATATCACGTGTGTGTTATTAGAAGAATTTCATCGGAAAAGGCGAAAGTCCTATGGCCATACACGGTTTTTATTCTATGAAAATCAGCTCGACGACAAATCCACTGGGGCCCAGGCTGATATTCAACGAAGTGCCTTCTCGGAACATTTTCGTCCTCCTTGCAGTTCGGATCTTCCTCCAAGCAATCTCTTCCTGTTCTGCTACCTGTGGATGCATCTGGAATTGAAAAGTTTTAAAGACGAAGATAATTTAGTGGAATAATCTTCGGTTTTTTGACATAACCACGTAGAAAAAACTGAACAGAAATGTCTGCAGAATAATTCTTACAATTTACTATTAAATAAAAACAGATGTTCATTTGAATAATTATACTCAAAACAAAGTTATGGTAAGGACAACATGGGAGATGGACTTGGACATTCAGTATTTTTCTTTAAATTTTAACTTTCAAAATTAGCTTCTTTTAACTTTAATCAATGATGAAATGATAAAATTTTAGATATTTTTAATATAAATGATAAAATTTTAATTCTTCCAATTAATTGATGGAAGTGGAAGAATAAGATAATAACTCACTGAGGCTTTATAATATCTGTTCCAGGAGTTCGTCAATTAATTCTCTTGAACTGTTAGGTCTATTTTGACTCATAATAGTTGGAACGGCGTTCAATCCGCACTCCATTCGAGTCATAGCGTAATAAACCCATTTTTAAACAACTGCTTGATAAGTACATAGTTTCTCCGAGAACTTGATATAAAGATATGCTTCTTTCAGGTCTACAACGTCAAATTTACTACATTTTGATCTCAATTTGCGATTTTTTTCAAGGCAGGCTTGATTTGACCCACTATATACATCAATAAATTTATTCAAGACACTCTAATCCATAAAAGGACGAACCTTACGTTTCGCCTCTTGTATTACAGCAAAGATAGGGATGTTGGAAGTTGGTGGACCCAATTTTGTCTCATCATATTTAGTAAATAACCCTTGCGTATCAACTAGTCAATTGTACACTCAAACTCATGTTTTACCTCAGGTTTGGGCTTATTATTTGCATATTTATTTACAAATGACGGCTTGACATCATATTTCCCCTGCCAATCAAATTCCCTCGAAGTTCCATTGAACCTGCGCAATAAAATATGACTCAATAATTCTCAAATTGTCCTTTTTAAGTATAGCCGCGCAACCAATGTGGTCAAAAGTTGCTATCCCGTCTATAATAAATACCACACCTAATTCATTTATCGTGTTTAGACCAATAATTATTTCTACTCCAGCAAGAAAATCCTCTACCTTCAAGCAATATGTTATTATCTTTTTCGCCCAGCAATTTTAATACGAATCTTCTCGTTTTTGCTTTCTAAGCAATCACCATTCATTATCACAATCCACTCATCATGCTTCCAAACTCCTTTCCATTATGACCGTGATGCTTCAGCCTGCATCTATCAGAGCATAAACCTTCCTACCCCTGTAAATGACATCAGTCAAAATCATGGAACCCTTACTTAACGAAATACAATCGGTCCCCATTAATTAGTATCTCTCTGTTTGTTTCCTGAAGTGTTTTTTGCAAAATTGCTAACAGCGTTATATTTAAAACATATCACTTGATAATTTGTTAGATGAAAGCTTTTTTGGTGACTAACATTCGCCGTAACACTACTTTGAACTTTTGCTGCACTTTAGTGCTGACACTAACACCAACACGTTCTCCAGTAGCATTTAATCTTTTGGTTCCAAGAAGTCCTAACTCTATATCGTGATGCAATTCCACTAATCTTCTGCTATAGCTGATCATTTGATGGATATCATTGTACTTTGTTTTCACCAACTCCTATGCTACATGAGAAGGTATGCCATTAATAAACGCCATAATTATCATATCACCGCTTGCTTTTCCAAGTGACTTTATCAAATTGTAATACACTTCGAAAGATTAGCCCTGTTGATATTTTCGATTAATAAAACTTACGATATGCTGATATGTAAGACATTACAAGAACCCTTTTCATCGCATTTTTGATCTTCTCGTATGATTCTTTTGTTTCACCCGAGAAGTTCACGTACATTTTTTACGCGTCGTCAATGAATTGTAATGACACAATTTTATTTAGTTTGTCTCAGTTTCTAATCGAAAATGCGATTTAGAATTTGTCGAAAAATTCCCCTACCTCAGAACTGATGCCATTAAACTTCGGAGATTAATTTCTAGGATTAATTTGATATCTGTCTTGTTTCTGAATAGTTTGTAGAATGTGAAAAAAATCGAAAATAATCAAAAACAATTCGAAATCAAAAAATAATATTTATTGAACTCCCAATTTCAAATACACACGTGTTTCCCGAAAAACTGCAGAATATTAAAACAAAATATATGTACATGTGCACTATTGATTTGCACATGTGCAATATCGATTAGCACATGTGCTGACCTCGCCTCACCCCGGCGGGGTGAGGTAGAAAACCCATTATCAATTGGTTCAGTATCCACATTCAAATTTATTATGAATAAATATATTATGATTCCTCCAAGATGAATTCAACTATTCGAGGATCACTGGTAGACAGTGACAATCACAAACAATCGTTAAACTTATCTGATAGAGCAGACTGATGAAAGTAACGGTATCATCTGGTTTCCTCAACCCATTGCAAGAGCAGATCTCTGTGGTCAGTGAATTTCAGTGGTCTTTGAAGGTTCTATTTAGTTATGAAATCCATGTTCTGTTACCAAATGCTTAGTGCATTACCCAAGTTGCCATATAGACTAACCGGTGGTAGCAGACTCAAGATTTTGTGGAGTCGTGTTGAACCATTTTTTTTCATTTCCTCATTAAGTCATTAAAATTACTTCAACTCATCATCATTTTTCCTACAATAAATGTATTTCTTTAAAAACATTCTTTCAAAAAATTTATCAAAGTTCTTTTAGATTAAGAAAATCTAAAAATCAGAAAACTTTGAAAATTTCATTCGTATGACAAAATACAAAATTACTTTTCGTTCAAAATACACAAAATTCGTTTCGTTCGTAAATATCTCAAAATTATTCATCTGACAAAATCTAAAAAATATTCGTTTGATATAAGTCGATAAAATTCGTTCGTTCAAAAATACAATAAAAAATCAGAATTCAAGAAATTCGTTTCAAAAATTAAATCGATAATGTCAAGAAAAGTTAGATTAAAAAACCAGTTTCAAGAAACAAACTTAACTTGGCAAAATATAAATTTGTTTGACAGTTAACTGGCCGTTTAATGCACCTCAACTCCTTTACGGTATTAAGCCTGAGGCTTTTTAGGAGGCCTGGGACGCTGATGGTTCTCAATTAGCACTCTCCCATGTGAGGATCCATGCTTTAGCCCAGCCGGTTTTTCAATGCAACAGCCTCATTGCAAATACCTTCATCAGGATTGATTCATCCCAAATCATTACGTGGCAATCCAACCATCGACACTGGGGTCACTACTCCCCACGGCCTTCACACCCAGATCGTAAAGCTTAGCCTAGTGAATGGATTGCTAGCCCATTCCTGAATACGATACATTACCGGCTTTTTCCGCAATAATCGGCTAGCTTTCAGACACTTTAGCCTAGAGACGGAATCGAACCCAATCTAGTTTATCAGGGACACTACGTAGATAAAGCAGAATGTCTGCTAGCCGCACAGTTGATCCCTGACGCCGTTTCATAAATTATGCCACACGAAAAAATTACTTTTTAAATCCCCTCCCCCTGTCACAACGTGTCACAAAATCTCAATGACTCATTCCCACTTATGACGTAAAAAAATCGTTAAATTTTTTTATGAAGGAAAAATACTATAAATAACATTTTTTATTACATAAATATCATTTTTATTTAAAATTCCATATATTTTTCAAGTGTGTTTCAATATTAATCATAGGAATGTTTCCATCGAAAGCGTATAGATCATGTTCATTTACTTTAGCATCGATATATTCTTCATTTATCCATTCGACGTCTTCATCAATTTCAATCAAGATATTCTTTCGCTTTGCTTTTATTTTTTAGCTTCTTTTTAGTGTTGATAATACGATTATGGATGCTCTTACGATGAACTTTTAACATTTCTAAAGAAGCACAATATAAATTACAGTCTACACAGACTCGAATGAAAAACTCGATGAGATTTTTTCATTTTAAATTGAGAATTATTTAGACAAAAACGATAAAATTGACAAAATTATATGATAAGTCGAAGCTGATTGCAAAGTTTTATTTTATCAATCAAAAATCTACACGCTCAAAGTTACCCCAATTAATCAGTTCAGTTAATCAATCGTATTTAATTCCGATTGCTATTTCTCCACACACCCCCATGCCCTCAAGGCACACAAGCAGACACCGCTTGAGCAGGGGGACCCGATCACCGACACTGGCTTGAATTCCCGCACAGACGAATTCCTCGAATCTCACTGGACGGCGAATAGTTCTTTGTGGCCGCCCCACCAGAGACTCTCTTCGCTCTTTTAACTTGCATTCGACGGCTTGTGGCCCGTCCCGATCGCCACTTTCACTATTCGCGTGCGGATCACCCATATCCCTGATCTCGTTTTGTCCGATATCATCACTGCCCATCGCGGCTTGGGCCGACAGCACGGGACTTACGTGGTAAGGTCTGCCATCGACTTCCACTTGATGAAGCAAGTACAATACAGTAATCGTTGCGCGTCTCCACTGTGACATGTACGAATAAGGTAGTGCCGGTTTCACAAATACTTCATCTCCGATTCGAAATCTCTTAGTTCGTATTTCTCGACTCTGACGGATGTTAATGAGGTTGAACGCCTTCGGCAATATTACCCTCCATCTGTGTGCAAAGATGTTTGAGGTGGGAATGACCTACTTGCGTTTGGTGTTGCATTATACCACGCAAGCATCTCACCCACTAGCCTGTTACTCCGAGCTACCATTCGTTTAGTAGTCCTGTGACCACGTTCCACAATTCCATTTCCGCTCGGACGGTTCACGCATCTGAAGTGAGCTTCGATACTAACTCGTTCTAGTAGTCTCGACACACCCGCCCCCAGAATGTGCAATAGTTATCGAGAATTACTTCTTCTAGTGGACCGAATTCGTTCCAGATACTGTACATTGAGGAACAGATGTCTGCTACACTATCCGTCACAATTTAGCGCCATATCATAAATTACTCGGGATCGCAGTCAACCATGGCCAGAAATTTTGCAGTCCTGACGTGTGTTACATCCACAGCAACTCAGGTCCACGATTTCCTTACCCCGAGATCATTTTTCTCCCACTGAATTGGCGATGGATCGATTGATGCACACTGCTCACACTCCTGAATCACTCCTCTGAATTGGTCTTCAGATACCTTGCCCGGACACCATCTTTTTCTAGCTAGGAACATCGATCTTCTCCCTTCAAAATGATGCATCTCGTGGAGTTGCTTAAGACCGTTCACTGATTCTCGTTGATCTCCGACAGTTACTGCTGCTGCCACCGCGGGGTTTCTTGCCAACGTCCACCAGCTGGCTGGAACCCGAGTCAGTGCGTCCGCTTTGTTTTCTTCTGATCGGACCAGTGTTATGGTGACTTTCAATTTCTCTTCCTCTACGACATGTTTAAATAGGTCCACCCGCCGCCTGATTAGAATCTCACTGAGTGTCTGAGATCTAATCGGTTCGCGTCCCGACATTGTCGATGAGAGTCATTTGGTGATTGTTGCTGAATCGGTTAATAATTCCAATTCTCGAATTCCCCATTTGATTCTTTCTTTGAGTGCGCAGTTTGCGGCGTCAAACTCAGCTAAATTGATGTGGTCAGTGTCGTCTTTCTTTCGCAACCAACATGCATCCTCGACGACGTCACCGCCTATTTCGATGCATATACCAACCGCAATCGAGCTTGCGTCGCACCACACACGCCCTTCTCGATTTGCGGTATCTCCACTTTGCCCCTGGCTGGATCTTCCGTTTTGATTCGTTGCACCAACTGCCGAGCTATTTCCGCTATTTGAGGTTTCACGACCGTGTCCCATCCACAATCGCTGGCCATCGTTTTGATAATGCTCTACGCCGGTCGTAACCAAACACAGACCGGGTAATGTACCACCAACCGACCAATCCATACGAATAAATTGTGGCGAATGACTTACTCTGGTAGTGATGGAACTTCTCCGTCACGGTGCCACCGTAATTGACCACCTTCGTTCACCTTAACCGAGAGACCCAACAATCGACCGCCATCTATGGGAACTGGATCTTTCGCCTCTAACCCAAAGCCCTACAACACTTCTAGAACTCGATTTACTGGCATTTCGGCGATATTGACTGCGATGTCATTATAGTAAGCGTCTGTGTTCGCCTGCACCACCGGATCCAACCCCAACACGTGTGATAAAATTTTCTGCATTATTTTACCACAAGGTTAGATAATAAGATCTATACCGATGTTGTTTCACCTGGTAAGCCCACAAGGATTGGTTGACCTTTATTTGTAGAAAAGCCCGCCGCAGATCCACAATGACGAGATTTCATCCCATTCTGCGGCATTTTTCAACTTTTTAGAGCACACCAGGCTCTCGGCCGTATGACTTGAGATTGACTTGTTGAGCTCCCGGTAGTCGAGGTTTGGTCGAACCTTCGCTTTTGCTACTTAAAACACTGCCATGAAGGGCAGTGTCGGCTGCCGGTGTCTTTCACATTCCACCATCCATCCTTTCGCTTTCCAGTCTTCGAGTTCGGTATCGACTTCTAATTCATCCGTCCGAGCGAATTCATACTCCGACACTCGCCCATCTTTCCATTGCCACGTAACGGACCAAGATGATTCATCGAACACTGCCGTGAAATCCTGATTTTGAAGCGAGTTTTTTATATGTATACCAACTGAAAATTTCCTTTCTCAAGATACCATACTAATTGTCTACTATAATCAAGAAATCCTGTGTTAAACATTTTAGAAATTGGCCACCATATTATAATTCCAAATCAAATTACATTCAAAACTATTTATCCAGCTACAACCCTTAAAGAAGCGAATCACAATAAAAAATCATTTTTATTCCGAAACTTATCATTATAGATTACATATTTTTCAAAATATATTTCGAACGAACATTCTGAAATTAAGTAATCAAAAACCAAATTTAGTCCGACGCTTTCATTTATAAATATAACAGTTCAGCACAAGAGCCGTTATTAACAATAAATGCACAAAGAAATTAAGTAACGTTAACTCATTTGTTAATTCATTTTCTTCATACACCTTTTTTCTTGTTTACTGTGATTCAAAGTCATTGACTTTGTTTTATTTCTTCCGTTTGACTGAGGAAGCTCGCTCTCATAAGTCAACCAATCAGAGCTATTCCCTCGAGTCAATCTTCCCACTCCGATGGACGATGACTCGACTAAAAATGACAGAAAACAAGAGTAATAATAACCAGAACAAAATAAATGTACGGCTTCAAATTCAAAATTCGATTATTAATTTTTATATTTAATTGAATTCATTTTAATTAATTATTTCCATTTTATTATACATATCTTTTTTACAAGTATACAAAAGCAGCAAGATCATGTAAATTAATCAGTGATAATGTCATTCGAAAAAAACAAAAACAATCCGAATCCGGATTGAAAGACTATCTTTGGACAGAAGAGGGAAATAAATAAAGATAACGACATATATTAAGACAAATTCAGTTTGAAATTCTGTAACAATGCTACTGATGTAAAAAAATCGTATATTGTTTATTACAAGAAAATATTGATTTTTGCAAGTCAAATACGTCAGTGATACAACTTATCATGAAATGTTTGTCGAATCAGTAGGAATAGGGTTGTTTAGGGCCTGCAATCAACTTAAGATGTTTCATTAAAATTGTTCTTAACTTTATTCTTTATTAACTGAAACACAAAAATGTTTTTAATTCAAGAAGAAATATATCGTTTATTGTTTCACAATTTTTTTAAATAGTAAAAATGTGGATCCATGACAATTCGACACAGACAATTTGACACAAATTTTTAATTCGACACATTTTTCATTCAATTCGACACAAATTTTTTAATTCGACATTTTTTTAATGGGACAAATATTTTATATCGACATTTTTAAATTTCGATTAGTTTTTTTTAATTCAACACTTTTTTTTTAATTCGATCAATAACTAAAATGAAATATTTTCATTATTACTACACATTTTTTGAAACTCGACATTTTCAATAACTATATTTTAGGTTAGACTAATGAGTTTTTCTGTATTTAATATGAAAAAAATATCAATTTAATATGAAAAAAATCAATTTTTATGAAAAAAATATGTATTTACTATGAAAAAAAAGTATTTAATATAAAAATATGTATCTTATATAAAAATATCATTTTAATATGAAAAAAACAATTTTTATTAAAAAATATGTATTTAATATGAAAAATATGTATTTAATAAAAAATATGTATTTAATATAAAAATATCAATTTAATATGAACTAATTTTTATATATTTTATATATAAAAATATCATTTTAATATGAAAAAAATCAATTCTCACATATTTCTTATCAACTTATATTGAGGGTGCTCTTGGTAGAGCTCCTCAGTTTCCAGTAAAATGCTGGAACCATTTCGATTCTGGTGGTGAGCAGACACCAAAAACTACAAATTGTTGCGAAGGTTTCCACCATTCTCTTAATGCCATATTTCAATGCAGCCACCCCAGTGTTTGGACCTTGCTTGATGGACTTGGAAGAGATATAGCTTGTCACAGACTGACTTTCGAAAATGCTCTGTCAGGTAGCCCTGAGGTTGTAAAGAAAAAATATGTATTATTGAGTGAGGCTATTGCAATGACTGTGCAAGAATACAATTTAAATGCATCGAATGATGAAAAACTGAAATACTTGCGTTGGCTAGCTAATTTGCAATGAATAAAATGTTAAAAATTAACTTTTATTGTGTCGAATTAATAAATGTGTAGAATTAAAAAATTTGTGTCGTTTTATTGTCGATTTAACTTTTACTTTTGCATTTTAATTATTTTTTAATGTGTCGAATTAAAAAATTTGTTTCATAAAAATTGATTTTTTTCATATTAAATTGATTTTTTATATAAAATATAAAATTGAAATATATGTTCAAAATAATATGGCAGGCTGAATTGTAAACGAATGCATTTTCAAAACATTAGTTCATATTAAAGTGATATTTTTTATATTAAATACATATTTTTCATATTAAATACATTTTTCATAAAAATTGATTTTTTTCATATTAAATTGATATTTTTTTCATATTAAATACAGAAAAACTCATTAGTCTAATCTAAAATATAGTTATTGAAAATGTCGAGTTTCAAAAATGTGTAGTAATAATGAAAATATTTCATTTTAGTTATTATCGAATTAAAAAAAAAGTGTTGAATTAAAAAAACTAATCGAAATTTAAAAATGTCGAAATAAAATATATGTCCCATTAAAAAATGTGTCGAATTAAAAAATTTGTGTCGAATTGAATGAAAAATTGTCTTGTGTCGAATTGTCTGTATCGAATTGTCTGTGTCGAATTGTCGTGTGTCCAATTGTCTGGTTACCCAAAAATGTATAACTATTTTAAAACCACACAATGCATTTAGGTTTCAAAACAAAAAGTTGTTTCATTTTTAACTTCTTCAGTAAGATGAAATCTAGCAGAATCGTATATTAAAAGTGATTTTGGCTTAAAAAAAAATTAACTGAAACACAAAAATGTTTTTAATTCAAGAAGAAGAAAAAGGAATCCTTTCTTTGAAAAAACACTCTAACGCCGATGCAATGTCGAGAAATTCCTGTGAAATGTGTGTACAATGTCAAACTATGTATGAGAAAGCTAAGAAGGGTAAAGTTAAAACAAGAATCCTAGCGTTAGACGATGAATCCAAAGGACTCAAATGGCAGAAAGATAATGACGAGATAAAACAAATTACATCAGATATCAAAACTGGGAAAACAAAGAAATGGTTACGGAAAGATGATATCGTAACGACAATGGATAACAAATACTGGATTCCGAAAGGTAAAATGACTGAATTCGTGGAAGAAATACACAAGATGCTGTGTCACGCTGGTAGCAAGAAAGTTTATAATTATTTGAAGGATGGTTTCGATATGGAAGATATGAGAAAAACGGTAAAAGAAATTGTGCAAAGTTGTATGAATTGTCAGAAAAGAAAGACCTTAACAACAAAAACAAAAGAGAAACATATTAAACAATCTGCTGATGAACCATTCGAAAAAATATATATGGATTTCTGTGGACCTTTTAAAAGAAATATTAATGGATGTCAATACATACTAGCGATAATCGACCAATTTAATAATTTGAATTTTTGCAGTCAAATTTTACAAAAATGTACTTTTACTTTTTTAAATTCAAAAAAATCATTTACTTTTAAAGAAATTCATTTTTGTATTTATTTTTGTATTTATATTTTTTAATTTGACTGCAAAAATTCAAATCATTTCATACATGTCGTTTAAATATATTAAATATTTTTTTTATATTTTGGCGCAATTTTGAAATTTTGTTTCATTAAAATTAAAATAATTCCGAAGACAATCATAGAAGAAAACCTAGGACTGTTATGAATTTTGAAATGTTCAGTCAAATCAAGAGACTTTATAAAATAGGATTATAATAAGTTCTTCAAATTATAAAATGAATACATTTAAATTTTATTATTAAAAATTTAAACTTTATACTGCAGTAAAAAAATTTATAAATTTATTTGACTAACATTCATAAGTTTTAATTCTAAAATAATATATAGATTTATTCTACGTTATTTTATTTATTATTATTATATAATAAAAAATATGAATTTTTACTTTATTTTGATTTATCTTAATATTAATATTAGTTTTTAATTTTAATAAGTTTGTAATTTTTAATATGTTAAACAATAAAATTTTGATTAAAATTCACCTTCAACTATGACCCCAGTACGTTTTTGAGTTACTACAGCCAGTGTTTTAAGACATGTAATTTTACAAGAAGCCTTGACTTTGTTAAGCAAAGAATAGAATTCGAAAATACATATTTATTTCTACCGTTTAATAATCATAAAAAATGCTATAATAAAAATGTTAAAAATAAACGTTAAAAGTCATAGGGGTCTCCGAAGACATCAGCATGAAATAAGGGGTTTTTTAAAAAAAATATTGATTAAATTTACTATTGAGTAATAGTCATTACTAATTCTTAAAATAATTATGTATTCCTGATAGGATAGTTTTTAATGTGATAATCATTTTCGTAACATATTCTCTATTTTACTGGTTAGCTTGTTTAAAACAAACTTATTTTTTGCTGTTTCGTGTGTACAGTGATAATTAATTAAATAAGAATTACATTAAGTATGGATTAATTTTAAAATAAGTTTAAAATTTATGGTATATTCACTTTAAAAAAAAATAAAACATAATTAAAATTTTATTATCAGAAAATATTATTAATTTATATGATCATCATATATATATGTAAATATATCTACATTTTAGAGAAAAAAATTTTAATATAAAAAAATTCAATATTTTGTTTTCAAATTTTAGAAATTATTGAAGTATTAACGATTCGGGCGCACAATCTAACAAACAATTTATTGAGCTAATCTTAAAAGTTTTCAATGGTGCTTGAATAATTCAAGTTGAATTTCTATTAAAATGTATTTCATAATTCTGTTAACAATTTATTAAATTATTATTATTCAATCAAATCTAAACTTAATAATAAATATTATTAATTTAATTCCATATTAAAATTTACAATTAGTTATTTTTTATAAATCTAAAAAAATATTAATTGAGGTCAATAAAAAAGTAAACAATATGGATGATATTGAATGTTCAATTTGTGTATATCCTTTGACGGAGGCTTCAGAAACAGTGAAAATTGATACATGTCAACACATATTTTGTAATTATTGTTTACAAAAATGGTTACTTGAAAATCAAACTTGTCCTTTAGACCGAAATCCAGTCGTAAACGTAACAATATTTAGTAAATTACAGAACAAACATGAAACTCTTTCACTAAGCTCTTTCATTTCAGAAGCAATATCGATTGAAAAAAGAATGACTTTCAAAAGTCATATCAAAATCATTTCAGAAATTTTATCAAATCTTTTACTTTTCTTCAATCAATATAATTTAATTTCAAACACTCTACAAGATACATTTTCACAAAGTAACAAAGAGAAATTTCAAATATTATTAAATATGAGTTCTTTTTCATCAAAAGAAGAATTTCAAGTCTTTTTCTCAAACATTCAAACAATTAATTGCGATTATTCAAATAATATTACTAATATTAAAAAAATAATTCTCACAAATATGACAGAAATAAAGAATGAAATACACAAAATTACTTTTATTTATCGAAAAAATATTGCTGAAGAATCTTTGCTGTTGGATTACACGAAAGAATTAAAATATTTGTACGCAATTTATTATATCTTTGGAGATATCGACTTCCATTTCTGCAGGATCCAAAATATATTATCGAATTATAAATCATACATCAATTTAGATGTAGTCGACTTATTTACAAAAAAAATATTTCTGAGAGCTCTTTATGAACAAATGGAATTTACCATTTGTAAATCGAATAAAACAATATTTGATTATATAAAATTTAGTAAATCGTTATATCTTTTTATATTATCAAAGTATAATGAGTCGGACGAGGCCAATATATTCCAGCATGATACTGAACAATGTTTGATTTGTTGTGAAAATGTTAAGAAAAAAAATACAAATGAATTCGAAAACTGTCATCACAAAATTTGTAATAAGTGTAAAAAGTTTAAAAATTTTTTATCATTTAATTGTCCATTTAAAAATTGTGAAGGAAAAAAGAATAATTCAGAGCAGAAAACTTATTTATCATCTTTTTTATTACAAGATGATAAAGATTTATTGATTATGTTTCAGAACATGATGGAAGACAATAATCAAATCATTAAGTATATAAATAGTCGTCTTTCATTAAATATGTATAAAGACAAATCTGAGCATCTTAATTTTAACAATTCAAGTTTTAATCAGTTTTTCGAAGATCATTTATTAAAATATAAAAATCATAAAATTAATTATCATAAAAACTTCATTGTTGTTTGGAGAAGTTGGAAGAATTCGCCCCACTCGAGTCAAGATAAAACAGAGATACTTCATAATTTGTTGGACAAATGTGTTTATTTGTCAGGAGCGATCATCAATTTCCTGGGAGAAATGGTAGAATTCGAGTTAAAATTTTTAAGTATTGAATTTGATAGTATCGACGAAAAAATCGATTTTTTTCGGAAACAAAAATCCCGTCGATGTTCAAAATATACAAAATTTATGGCTATAGTTAACGCGATTCTGAACATCTGGATAAAGGAAAACTTACAATACCCTCAAATATATAAAACATTAAAAGAATTAAAATTTCACCTATGAAAATGTAATAAATATTGAATTATGAGTATTGATTTGTATTGTAATTATTTCAAATTAAAAGTCGTTTATGTGCTACACTAAATGTTATTTATTTTTTGAAGTTTTCAAATGTTTTTTTTTAAATTTAAACATAATTTTAATTCATTAATTATGAAAATCCTGAAATAAATTTAATTTTTAAATATTAAATATTTTATTTTGTTAATTAAACAATTTTGATCACGTAATACATTTTAAACTGACAAAACGAAACAATAATATATAAATTTTAACTTGTATATTGTGAAAATTGTAGGCATAATCCCAATGCCTAAATCTTAATATCAGACAAATATACTTTAATTTTAAAAATGCAATAATTGAAATTAAATATATTTGTTTAAATAAACAGAATTTCATAAAAATAAACATTTGGTAAAAAGCGTTATTTATATTATTTTTAATTATGGATCAAAGTGACTACACTGGTGTCAGAAAAGTGGCTGAGTCCATTCACATTCAAGTCAGAATCCCTCTGTTTTTCAAAAATATTGCTAACAGGTTCATTCAAGTGGAAGCCGCATACGAACTCGCAAACATTTCCATCCAGAAGACAAAATATTTCAATGTTCTTACCAGCCTACCTCCTGATATTTTGGAGACACCTACATCAGCCATGGATCCCTCCTGAAATTATCCATATGAAAAACTGAAACAGGCTCTCCTCGAGGAAAATACGATGACAGCAGCCCAAGCCTTACGCCGCTTGACCAAACTCGGAACTGAACATCAATTGAAACCCACCAAATTACTAGAAGAATTAAGGAAATGACACCTAATAATCCAACCCAACAAAGATCTAAACAAGTGTGAATTGATCAAACAGTAATATTTAGCTACTCTTCCAACTTCAATCAGACGCCATCTGATAAGTTTTCAAACGCTCAGACTAGTGGAACTCAGCGCCAAAGTCGATGATCATTTCTCCTTAGAAGATACGCAATTGATGACAATCGAGCCCACAAATCAGTCTTCAAAAATAGCTACTTTCTAAATGAATCGATTGCCTTCTTGGTTTCAGACAAATCGGTTTACCTTTTGTTTCTATTTTATGGACCACAATATCCGTAAATCCCAAATCGTATTCATGTTTCATGAAAACATCATCATATCATTTCATAAGGTTTTCCAGTCATTTGCTTTGCTCTTGCTGTTTCATATCTTTCTCCACTATCACAACTAACTTTTTGGTAGTCTTTTCAAATTTAGTCTTTTCGAATTTATGCATGAAATTAACACATCCAATGACTGCCGGTCGGATTACTTTCACTTCTAAAAAATCTACCGCGTGGCACTCTTCTTTCCATTTCAACTTCATTGTCATTTTTCCCAAACACTTATGGCCTTCTGAAAACTCTCCATTTAGTATAATTGGGCTCTTTTCTAATCTGGGTTGTCCGATTTCCAACCAAACATTCTCACTAATAACTGCTGAAACACCCGCTCCCCTATCCCACAACATTATCATATTGTGATTGTTCACCTTAACATCGCTCCATCATCTACCATCTTACCCCTCTACTATCTCTGCAATTCCATTTTTTGGATATTTTATGCCGACTCCACAGACGAAATTCTCATCATGGAGTCTCTGGCATTTAAATCATCTTCATATTCATCTTTATATGATACGATATACACATTTTCTTCATTGTACACATCTTTGATGCATACTACATTAACATTCTTAATATGATTACAGTTTCTGAACCCATGTCCACTTTTTCCACAGATTAAACAACGATTACTTAAAGGACAATCTTTCCTCAAATACCCATCTTTTCCACAGCAATAACAGTCACTCTGATTAAATGCTCCTCTTCTGGAGTCGGAAGTCTCTTTATTTTGCAATATAACTTCCTTGCTTCGTGCCAAACCGAATGCACCGGGTGATTATATTGTTGTTTATCTTCTGACATTCTACTGGATCCGTTTTCATTACTTTTATTAAATCTTTCCGATGGTATTCTACGTTCCGTTCTTAATACTGGTTGTATATCGTTTGTTTCATTCAATCGAGCTCTATTTCTTCTATTTTCAGGATTCTCATATCTTCTAACTTGATGTTTATCTTTCTTTGTCATTTCTGCATATGATGTTTTGACGGCTAAAACATCATTTCTTTCTTCTTTTGATATATTGTCCTCATAAATCTTAGCTTCTGCTCTCATTTCGTCCTCCGATATGTTAGGTTTGAAAACAAATCGATCTTTCAGAACTTGCGATTTTATCCGCATTTTCAAAAGTTCATTGAAAATTTCTTCATCGCTGTGTTTCCTGAAAATTTCAATTGTTTTCCGAACCCTTAATTCAAATGTTAAGAATCTTTCATTCTCACCTTGACAAATTTGTTTTAGTTTGTCCAATTCTGCCAACACTGGTACTTTCTTTATAAATGTTTTCTGGAACAAACTTTTGGATTCCACATCTGACATTTGTTTCTTACTCTCTTCCTTTGGATTCCCTTTAAAGAATTTTCGCTTCGTCTATCAACAAATAGTTACACATTTCTGAGAATGTTAACCCAAGAATTTCTAAGCATTGGCATATGCCTCTATACCATATTTGACCTTCTTCAGAATCCACTCCATTGTACTCCTTCATTTTCTTCTCGAGGGTTTTCTTAAAGATTGATGACAGTTCTAGTTTAGTAAGCCTCAAAACTTTTATTGGAACACCAGCGTGATTGCCAGTTAAATCTCCATGTTTCATTTCAGGATTCATAATACCAACAAGTAAAATTTATTTAATATTTACAATCTTTTTAGAATACTTAAACAAATTTATAATCACAACTTCATACATACACAATTTTAAATATTCTTCACAGTGTGATTTAATGAAATTTATTGTTTTGACAATCAATCGACATTATGTGTTTCATTTTATCAATTTGATCCAAATGATACAATGGTCAGATTTGAATGGTTGTTTGTAACAATCTTCAACGAGCTTTCTTTTCACATATGCAACAAGGTCTGAGGGTTACCCAGTAATTACTGCAGCACAAACTGTTATTATGCGAGCAAGTTTATTCCATCAGGATTTTATTTCCTTCAAAGCATTATTATTAACTTCAAACTTGAAACATAACTCTTAGAATTATTTTCAAGCTGTAATTTTAAATCATCTCCATGATCCTGCAAAGTCTTTTAGCGATTCTATTTCTTGATAGACAGATATTGTAAGTATATGATGCATTTTCGTTCAAATATTTTTTAATGAATTCATCATCTTAAAAACGATTTGGAGCACCTTCCAATATCTAATTTTTAACGTCAACTGTAATGATAAACCCTTTGTCAGTTTTTCTTTTGCATTGATACTGTTTTCACCATGTTTCGTCTCATAATGACGACGAATGTTCTATTCTTTCCAAACTGGGACTACAACCATAAAAAAGAGGCGCAGTGCTTTGCCGTTGAGAGAAGTAAAGAAGCAATCCAGCGACTTCTGTTGTTGGAAAACTCTGTGATCACTTTTGACCCTTCTCTAATGTTGTAAAGATTTTATATTCATCGATAAATTTTATCAATTTAATGTCTTTGAAAATAAATTAATGAAAAGTGATGAGAATATCTTAAACTTTAAACTCATTTGTAGATTTGATTCTCGACTAGATATTTAATCATTGTATTCAATAGACAACAAAATTTATATGTTTCTTACATGGTTGACCACGGGACAGATGTTTCGTTTACACAGATCCTTATTATAAATTAATTATTTCTTGAAATAAGGGGAATCTGTCAGAAATTATTTTGGTTTTTTATTCGATATATCGTAATTTTATTTTTAGAGTTTTGTGTTATTTATAAAATACATGAACGGTCGAGTTTGCGTCTTTTACATCAATTTATTTAGAGAAATGATACTTCGTTTTTTTCATCGAAAAATGGATTGGTAATGATTTTTATTAATTTCCTGTAAAATAAAGGTAAAAAATTCTTGTAGGACTTCTTTTGATTTCATCTCCCTTTTCTCACGACCTTCCGGTTCTTTTCCAAGATGAAAGACTCTTTTACCATTGTCTAAATAATTGTATTTGTTCGTTCGAAGCAATAAACAATTTAAGTCTAAAAATTTTGAGAATTGTATATACCCCGATTCAATTTTTTTGCAATTCACAAAATATCTAGTTTCTCAACAATCTATATATAATGTTATATATCATTCGATAGGGAATTTAAAACTGCATATTAAATATTCAACACATCTTTGTTTTAACGTATTACTTTAATTGTCTTTCCAATTTTGCATTTTTGAAAGTTATAAATCGATTTAAAATTTTTGCATTAGTAATAAAAGTAAGCTGTTGTTTTTAATTTTAAAACTATATTAGTAATTTCATTTTTTTACAAATCTTTAGATGACTTTATCATCTGAATTACGAAATTTAATTTATGAAAAATTAAGGGAGAACATGACCAAAGTCGACATTGCTAAGACATATAATGTAAGTTTAAGGACCGTATATGGCATTCAAAGGCAAGGAGTAGAACCCAAACCTTCTGTTAAACGTTCGAAGAACGCTAGGAAATCAAAAAAGTTGTTAGAAGGGCTGTAATGCATTCAAAATGAAAAATGAGCGCACATCTTGCACTAAAATAGCTAATAAAATTATTACACCTTTCTCTAAAAGTACTGTGAGACGAAACTTAATCTCACTAGGTTATAAATATGTTCCTAGTGTATGTTCCATAATTTTAAGTGATGCTCAAAAAAAACAGCGCGTGAAAATGGTTAGAAGCTACATAACGCAGCACATTGATTTTCATAAAGTAGTACTTATTGATGAATCTCGTTTTTCTTTGGACGGTAATGATAATTATCATACCTGGTAAAAACAATCACGACCTATTGTCAATAGGAGACCTTACAAAGGAGGATCCATAATGGTATGGGGTACTATGACTTATACAGGTCAATTACTACTGCGTATAATCGAAGGAAACTTAAACAGCGAGAAATATTGTGATCTTCTCAGAGATGATATTTTCCCTGTCTTAAAATCATCAATGGAGTCA
>MQRK01235089.1:60084-83885 GCA_001938485.1 Girardia tigrina
TTAAGCCTGCGTGCCATTCCTATGATAGGGACTGAATCTACAAAAAACCTATTTATGTTAAAAAAACTATTTATATTAAATATAATGAAAGTTAAACATAAATAAAATTCAATAAAATTAAATTTTTCATGTGTATACATATTTTTGGGACACCCTGTATATATATATTGATTAAAAAATATAATAATAAATAAATAGTTTGCAGCTCTCAGTGTAACCACCAAACATTTGACTTTCATGTACATTTTTGAAGATATCTTTCATTTTATGGCTGAAGGCAAATATTATATCTGTAAATAAATAAATTATAAACCACTCTTCTATATAAGCAACTTCTTAACTGGATTTAATCAGAATGGTCTGCTCCACCCGCTTCAGAAAAGCTTAGGCCCTTCTGACGGATGTGCTGATCACATCTTTTACTCCGAACCATACTTGATTACTATAGAAAGTATATTTAAAACATTTAATTTTTGCTTTTATGGATATGGCTGCTTCGTTTAATACAATTTCAGTTAATCATATCCAAGATTTATTATTTTTAATGGGTGCGGACCCCAGTATAACTGGTGTAATTAATGAATTTTATATGGAGTGTACTACGACCATTATTTATGAGAATGAATCAACTTTACAAATCAAGGTTACTGTTGAAGTCCGTCAAGGTTACACCTTGTCTCTACTACTATTTAATATTGGGATTAATCCCATTATTAATGAAGCGGAATATCGTAGACGTGGGGGATCTTTACTGGCTCTAGATTCATCTCCTGCATGGCGGATGCAGAAGATTTAGTATTCCTTGCTGAATCACCTGCAGCTCTTCAGAATGTGGTTGATGTGGCATCAAATGCTGTAAATGCTGTTTGGATATCGTTTAGAGCCTCTAAGTGTGCCATCCTAGGCATAACATTCAAAGAGGAAACACACATCACATTAAATAATCAGAACATACCACATCTTCAAGTCAATGAAGGATATGTTTACTTAGGGTGCTTTATTGCAAGTATTCTTACATACACCCCACAAAAACTGATAGATCATATTATCGATGACTTGAATCACATCAACATCTCCCTGCTGTCACCCTGGCAGAAGCTGCCCACATATACGCTTTTTGAGCATTCGAAACTCACTTTTCAGTTTAGGAATACATTCATTCCCTTGTGCATGTTCTTGTGGGTTGCAATTCAATGAATAACTTCTTGAATGCAAGACACAATGATGTGCTTGATATCGTTGCAGCCGAAATCAGAATGCACTCTGGTGCGGTCCTTCGTGTGACTGATACATGCCAATACTTCCCCTCCACGGATCGTATTGATCTGCAGGTTTACTTTGAAGATTCAAATATTCTGTTTCTTGTTGATGTCAAGTGCTCTTATGATACATTGCACAATCTTGAGATCGCTGACATCAAAAATGTAGACAAGTATTCTTATCTTCTTGAAGCTATTAACGAAATTTGCGGGTTTAATGTTGTCTTAGATACTTTCATTGTTGGTGCTCTTGGTACATGGATGCCCAGCAATGAAACTATCCTTAATGTTTTACATTTAGGACATAGGATCAAGTCGATTGCTAACGCATGCGTGGAGTCAAATATACGGTGGTCCCAGAGGCAGTGGGTGGCATTCGAGGACCCGCGGGAGAGACGAAACATCCATAGATTTGATGATGAGATCCACGACCCGACAGTCATAATGGAGACGCTGCAAGAGGGGCAAATTTTTGATGATTGTGACTCTGACTCGGTTATTGGGGCTGATCATGGTTTGTGATGATGTCTTCTTGATTATATTGAGGATTCATATTGACAGAGGTTGTTGTATGTGTTGTGTTATATAAGGTTCATTGACCCCACGTCAGTGTGTTCGCTGTTGTGGATATTGTCCGTTATGACAGAGGTACTTTACTGAGGATCACTGACCCCACTCTAGTGTGTTCACTGAGATGGTACTGTTATGTATGATGAATTTCTCGTGTCATAACTCAATGTTTTTTGGATCGATATTTGCTTCAAATCTTGATCAGTCGTGACTACTGAGACGGATGAATAATCGCAATAGTAGGTCACTCTCAGTACTGGTGAATCAACCTGTTAAAATTGGAGATGGTATTCGGTGTGTGTTGCGAGTTTAGTAGCTGAGCGTCGAACCGGAAAGCTCGGGACGACGGTGAGAAGATCACTGCATGAAGTCACACTCACTTCTGGCTGCGAAAAGATGACGGATGGATTGTTTAGTCGTGGATTTGGATCCACCCTTGTTCCTTCTGACACCATTGTGATGTCGGTGGATCGGAGCTTCGGTAGTGGGACCTGATCGTCTAGTGTCCCCTCCTGAGTGGCCGGATACTGGAATACAGCAAAGGGAGCACCGATCGCTGGCTTACAAATCTTACCGTGTTTTGATGGCATGTAAAAACGCTGAAGGGGCCGCAATCACACCCGCAAGTAATCTTTACACAGACGTTGGAATTGATCGTGTGTTGTCGCCGGAGTTCGCAACTCGATCGTGATATTCTTGGAAAACTGGCCGCTTGTCGTCTTGACGGATTATCTATGTTGAAATAACTTCCATTTTTCATTATTTCCGGATATTTCTCGATAATATCGAGTGATTTGAGAACGTCGATAAAGAATCGAATTTTCATTAAAATTCAAAAAACAATATGAAAAATTTGATTCATTGAAAATTGCGCCAATAATTTATTTTGGGTGAGTATTCAAACAAATAGTTTTTTTTCTGGAGTCAATTTTATTGAATATTTATGGTTTTGATATTTGAATGTTGTCGACAAACAATTCTGAAATTTGAATTTTTATCTAAAATAATTAATTATAAATAAATAAATAGGGTTTTTATTATATACAGAATATTTTTATAAATATTTAAATAAATTGATTTTGGGTGGTCACTACACCTTGTTTATTGAAATTAATTTTTTCCATAATATTCATTTTATAAATAGAATTATTATACTTTAAATTATTAGTTAAATTAAATTTACAATATATTACAGATAAAAGAATCAAAATATTCATACTTTTTAACAGATAGCTCCGAGCATCTCCTGGCCTCACGGCGCACCAAAGATTGACTGTCGCTCTGTCTCATATCGGTCTGAATTTCGTCTTCTACATCATTGATTCCAGCCATGTTCGATTTGTGATTTCACCCCCCTCTTTCATTTGACCACTGTTTATTATTCCATCTTTGAGGTTGAAATTCTCTGCGACATTAATATCCAAGATGGCAGAGTGCATTGTATCAGAACAAACCATCTAATTTTCTGAGCAATTCTTCTTCATATGATCTACTTTCCCGCAATCATAGCATAAAATTGTTTTATTATCTTTCTGTTCATTTTGCGATCTGTTTCTCATTGGTTCTGATTTTGATACGTAGCTATTGAGTTTCTTGGTAGTGAATAACCAAGTTGCGCTGAAAATCTGTCTCTCTCTTTTAGAACATTGGCGAATGTTTTAGGCCGATTAATGTTGGTGATTTCATTTACATGGGCTTCTTTCTTCCCATTTTCCATCTTTTCTATGATTGTTTTGAAAGATTCTGACGATTTAGTGTCCTTCATATAAATTTTTGTTTTAACGTCAATATCTTTCACACAGTGTATTGGAAAATATGACATTAATTCGCGCTTGTTCCATTTATGATTCATAACTTTCTCAATCGTTTTCTCGATCTCATTTAAATAAGGGCTTGATGAATCTGCGCATTTTCGATATGATATTAAATCCTGCAGGTCTTGAATTAATGACGTAGGCTGACTAAAAGCTTTCCTCAGTCGTTCCCGAAATTGACAATTTTCGGATCCACTGATTCATATGTAATAGTTAAACCTTTACTTATGCATGCTTAGACGACGATTCCCTGGATTGCTTCAATGATCTGTTCCACTTCGAAGAATCATTTGCAATCTCTAATAAAAGTATCGATATCTTTATTACCGCTGAATGTTTTGGAGCTTCGTCATTCCTCCAAGGATTATAGCAATATCAGTATTTTTTGCACGCATCTTCTCTATTATGAATGACATGCGATGACAACAGAATAAGTCTAATATCAGAAGTAATTGCCTTTATAGCAATCTCCTCATACGATTCGACTGTCTTTATCCAATCTTTAACAAGGTTTTCGTCCATCATCCTATTCTATTGTGCACGAATGGACGACCCTTTAAATCCTTGAGCAGTGTTTTTGGCTTAAAATCCAAAATATAGAGAAGGAGTGAGAAACAGTGCGTTAGAATGTGATCTTACCTATAAAATGTGGCGTTTTATTCCCATCGGTCATACAAGATAACATAACTGTAAAATGCGACTTATCATGTGCTGTTGTTGTGAGAGACACACTTATGACACCTTTCGCATTTAGAGTTTCATGAAATGGCATATCAAATGTAAGTGAGATTTGGTCAGCATTAACAATAGTGAAAGTTCATATCTGTTCTTGTTTCGTATATCCACAATGAATTGCTTAAATTTGATCAGCTCGTCTTCATAATCGCCAGAAATTTTCTGCACAATTTTAGTTAGACGTCTCACAGACAAGTCATGTCGTCCCAACCATATGACGCCTTGAAATCGATCTCTTCAGAAATTTATTTGGCGAAGACAGACATCTGCAATGGAAACAGAAGCACATTCATTGTGACAACTAGTTATCAACTCTATTAATAATGCTTCTAATGCAAGATGGTAGACCCCGAATAGCCTTATTCTTCCGAAGCTCTTGAAGTAAGAGATTTTTATTCTTTCTCTATTCACAAATTTTTACTCTCTAATTCCGTCAAATTAATGGCTAGTAGCACGATTGTGTTACGACTGATACACGACTTCCCTTGAGCACCAAAGAATATGGGAATAGTCTAACTCGACTATTCCCCAATATGTTTAAATAGGCCCCATTCAACAATCAATCCCGTGAACCACAGAGGCCAGGGATCTCATGTCGAACGGAGCCCGAGTCCATTTTCTCACCTTGGAAGCCGCGAACCTTTAAAAAAAACATAATCAAAACAGAAAATCCTTAATTAATTAATTAACTTACCAGTATGATTCAGAGCGAATCATGGAAATCCACCGTTTTGTTATTCCCGCGGTAGGCCTTATTGGACTGCGGCGACTGGAAGCCTGAGGATAAACAAATGTTATCATTACAGATAAATCATAAATCGCGCAAACACTTACCCCATTCCCCTCTATCCTGTCACTGAACAGGATACAACAGCACACAAATCGTAATATAAACAAAATTGCGCGAACAAGAGCCAGCAAGATAATGGATCACTAGCAGGTGGGCAGCGATTACATAATGAACGCAACCAAAGTGGCCGTTCGTAACTATCTAGAATAAATAATTAAAGACGAACAGAAATCGTAAGATAAGCAATATATAAGCAAAAAGAACTATCTAGATTCCATAGTCCATAATATCAACCAATAGAATAATTGTGGCTACTTCCTTTAATCACACAGGAAAAAAATATTAAGATAGGAAAGCTATTTAAGGCCCCTTGAACGTTCCAGCATTCAAATTCAACTGTGTGTCGTTAGTGTGTGTGTAAAAAGTGGATGCCATGCCCGTCACATTATACTCTAAGATTACATAATTCATGAAAAATGTATTATGTATAGTATCTGACCGATGCGATGTAATGTACGTGGTGCAATGAACTACAGGTACTTCTCTTTTCTAAGTTTGAATAATTAAAAGTAACTCCCACACAAATTTGATTTAATGCTTGAGAGACCAACGCTTCATTAACTTTTGAATGTGTGCATGGTCAAATGAGAAATGGTCTTTAATAGGACTTTGCTGTTTGTAGAATTGCACTTTCTGTATACTTGTACTTCTGGGTTATATTAGTTGTTTATTAGCAGAGATCATTCTATGATCACCGTTCATTGATGAATACAAACACAATTGCAAAAACGATTAATAAAATATTTTTCTAATTTTTGTTTTTAAAATAGTAGGTGCGCGTTATACTCGAGATTTTATGATAAATGTTTGAATTTAATTTAATAGTATAAAATTTGTATATCTTGGTAAAATTTTTAAAATGCCTCAATTTTATATTCGGCCAAATGTCTTTCGGTAAATTGGGGCGATATGTCAAATTTTCTATCATATCTCGTGAAATTTAAATTATTTGCTTTTATAATAACTTTTTTAATAATTTTAAATTACTGATTCTTCTTTTTTCATGAATCATAATTTCAGTACCAAAATTTGTTTTTCGAAATTGAAAAACTAAAACATAAACTTTCGTTTAGAATTTTTTTACTTTAAAACTTATTTTACATTAATATTTATTTAAGTTTAAATTACTAATTGTTTTTGTATATTTTATATCGCATTTTTTAATATTCATAGTTTCTTTTCAAAAGTTTATTATGCAAAACTTTAACAAAATATTTTAAATTATCAAAAAATTGTTTAAATAAAGTGTTTTCAAATAAATTAGAAAATTCAAAATGGTGAGTTTCTTTAAAACTATCTTTGAAATATGATAATTTGTGTTGTGATGATATTTTAATCTGTCAATCCTATGAAAGATGATTACATCTCAATTCTGATATTAAATCATTTATAAAATTTTATTATATATATGTATTTTATTTTAATGTTTTCTTATTTATAGGAATGACCGACAGCAAGAAGAAATGAATCATTGGTGCAATTAAAGCTCTTTCGAAGCTCCCTCATTGTTAATGGATGATGGAGTCAAAATGAGCTGAAAGAAAATTTGATTCTTATTGTGAAGCTTTAAAATGCTTTCAATATAATCAATACAGTCGACGCATCATTACTATATCTAATGTTATGTTTTAATAAAAAAATTTTAATTTGTATTTTTTATATTTTTAAATCTAATATTTCAATATAATGACGGAAATTTTATTAACAAATATACTTTAGCAGTATATTTCTTCGTTATTTATGTTTTTCATTTGTCAATATATATATTTGATAATCAGTAGCGTATGATGTTAATATTTTTCTTCAGTATTATTATAAGTTTTCATAATTTGTTCGATGACAAAAACTTAATTTCATCATAATTGGTAAGTTGTGCATACTGTTCTACGTAATCATTTTGTATAGCTTATATACTAAAGTGACATTCATGGCAAATTATATTTTAGATATGGATTTAAAAGTAGCTTAATTTATTAACAAATATACTTTAGCAGTATATTTCTTCGTTATTTATGTTTTTCCTTTGTCAATATATTTGATAATCAGTAGCGTATGATGTTAATATTTTTCTTCAGTATTATTATATATTGTCATTACGTGGGTTTACTACCGTACGGGCTCGGGCGAATATAAAAATATGACTACAAAAATTATAAGCATTCCAGGAAAAATAATTTTTAAGAATTTATTTAATTTTTAAGTAACATTATTATAAACATACATGCCTTTTACGTAATCACTACCTTCGATATTTTCTGTATGTTTAAATTAAATTCATTATTTAAAACTATTTAATATTTTTTTATTTTACGTAGAAAAATTATTGAAAGTAATTTAAAAAAAACAGAAAGTCCAAAAAAATATTCAATTTTAAATATAAAAATATTTATAAAATATATTAAGCGTATCTAAAAACATATGACACCAATTATTAATGTCACTCAAGTCAGTGATTATGTGATCAACACATGTTTTCCATTGACATTTTGTGACTTAGAATACATTTTATATAAATTTTTTAAATTATTTTTCCTGTAATGCTGATAATTTTTTATATTGTCCTATTTTATATTTGCTCGGACCCTGTACATTAGTATGCACTTTCATTTGAATAAATTTCTATTAACGAACGACTTAATTAAGGTAAAATGATACGAAAGTCATCTTTAAAATAGTTAGGGTTAACCTATAAGTTATAAATTAGAATATTGTTTGTACTTGAATTTCTCATTTTTCTTTATCAATCGGTCTTTATTTGGCAACAAATTATCAGTCTTCTGCAAATTATGTAAGGCCCATAAAAGACAACATAAAAAGCATTTTATCTAGGGTAGTTGGTGTAAAATGAATACGTCCTTTATTTCTTCATATTCGTTGTAATCGTTTTCGTCATGCATTTCTGCAATATCACATCTTCGATTTTGATGACTCTGTTGATTTCGTGGGTTATTTGTTCTTTGTCATTCATTTTTTTCCTGGTATCTTGGTCTCTTTCTATAAATCTATTCTTGTTCATGTAGCATTGCGTCCTGATATGGCCATTTTTATTGCAATAAGAACGCTATATTTGGATAGTTTCTTCTGATCTGTCCTTCGTGGCATGCCCAGCATTTTACAACTTTTGAATAGTTATTTTTCGGTTTGTATTCATTATTTCTTTGTTTAGTGTATCTATTTTCGGTATTTTTTTTGTTGCATTCTATATAGTGTGGTTTACGTTTGCCTACCGTTTTCCAGTCATCATGTTTACCTACCGTATTGTATGCCGCAACTGTTTCTTTTTTTTCCATTTTACGTAGTTCATACATATTTGAAACTACATCTTTTATGTCCTTTGTTTCGGTAGCTCCTCTCAATTTCAATTTTCTTTTCACCTCATAATCGTCAACCATATTCATGCTAACAAGGTTGAGCAGCTTTTTCTTAGAAAGTTTACTTTCTGTTAATATTGTTACTAATTCTTCGGCTCTTTTGAACGTTTCTTCTGGATCTGAAGATTCCCTCCGGAGATTTAAAATATCCTTCATTGTGTCAAGTAGAGATTTTTCTTTCATAAATGCCGTTTTAAGCTTTTCTTTATACGTATTTCCATCTGCTTCTGAAAATTTTGTGATTGCTGATGGAATTATGAAGATCGTCATTATCACTAATCTTCTATCTTTTAAACCCATAATATCCGCATAACGTTCGAAATTTTTTATGAAGTCATCTAATTTCGACTCGTATCCATCAAATTTTTCGTGTCTCAGAATATTCGTTGTCACATGAGCTGTGGTCGCCACATTAACAACATCAATATGAGTTTTACAACATTTATTAATATTACAAGCGCATTCACTATTTGACATCTCTCTTGATCAATATATTTGAGTTCAAACTAATTATTTTCAATAAATGAAAATCTGTTAATAAAAATTATTAATTATAAAGAATCTAATTGGTTGAAATTAAATCTAAACATTTTTTTAAAAAGAACATATTAAATTAAAGAACATATAAAATTACATTAAAAAATAAATAATACATTCAAAAATTATTTTAAATCTTTTTACTTTACAATTAAATTAAATTATTTTTAATTAGTAAGAATCAAAGAAAATACCAATCATCCATCTGTCTAGGAGAGGTACAATCCAAATCAACATACAACATGCACAATATCAACACACAATTCAAAACATTCCTCTATCTGATGTTGCAGAAGAAGTTACGCTAAGAATAAGTTGAGAGACTAAACAAAAATGTAAAAAAACTTGAATGTAAATAAATCTTTATTGTACAACAAGTTATAAGTGACAAAATAAGTGACGACACTTTCACTTACATCAAAAAATGTTTGCACTAGTGTCAAAGTCACTTTTATGTCCTGAAGAGCGGATGACCGTTGCTCAGAGATCAGAAAAGTGGACGAATTTTTAGCCCGATGATCCAAGAAAACATCAGCAAAATGAATAAGAGAAAGCCTTGCCAACCACTTATCACGAATAGCATAACTTGCTACTCGCTTTCCTGTATTGAGTGAAACTCGCTGGCTTTCTTGAGAGCACAAATGCTGCAACCGCTTTATATACTAACGTACACGGTAGATTGTTGGAGTTCTGTCACTCCAAATCGTTTGAGCTCGATGAAATTCTGAAATAGACTTATTGATGCACTTTAGGACAACTTCATTAGCACTATTGATTAATTTTAGTTTTAGTTCGTCCCATGTTAATGCTACGCTTTCCAATATGACAAGATCTCCATTCCAACGCACAACAACACTTTGCTTTATTGTCATTGGTAAATCTCAATTGAGGCCGGAACGCTTGGTGTATTGAATTTTAATATATTTAATTTATATGTATTTAATTAAATCTAAATTTATCTTAAAATGGTGACCACTTCATGTTGGTTTTGAAACATTGTGCTAAATCTAAAATTTGTCTACCCGAACCCAACCCGATTTTCTAAACTGTAACCCGAACTTGACCCGCTATCGGTCGGGTTCGAGTCTTAATCGCCCATCTCTAATGTAGATAATTTTCCTTATCTAAAAATTTACTTAACAAATTTTCATAACAAAATTAATACTTTTGGATTCCAAAAAAGCTTTATCTTATTTCTCAGATGCCAAACACGTCCAAGTGCTTTTCCAAAGCTTATCCAGTGGACAATATTGTGATACAAGACATCAGAATACTCCGCTTCAAGCTCATTTAAGAAAGCACAAAACTTCGAGCTATCAAAATGTTGATAACATTAACAGCCGGCTATAAGACATTTTGAAAACTCAAAACCAATTTGCACAGATTTCCCTGATGAATAATACAATGGAGAGAATTAACTTCATAAAAAGGAAATTCTGACATAATTGCATTGTTCATGAGCCTGATTAGCCCGCGGTTTTTCCCAAGCATGGTAGGAGCACCATCAGTTGTTATGCTTGCTAATCGTTCCAATGGTAAATTAAATTTTTTGACACATTCATACAAACACTGAAATAAATCTTAACCAGTAGTAGTTCCTTGGAGAGATTCAATTGAAAGTAATTCTTCAATTCAACTGTTACTCCCCTGATAAAAACAATAAGATGAGCAGTATAAAAAATGTCAGTGCTTTCATCAATGGTTTAAAAATACCATTCGAGTTTCTTGCCTATTTCGTAAAGCTACTCCCTAATGTTTTGATCGATTGCTTCAATTCTTCTTACCACAGTTTTTCTTGATAAACTATTTGCATCAAATTGCATCTCTGGGCAAATAATCTTTGACACTTCAGACAAGTATTCTTTTATAATCGCCAGAAAATGGTTTGTTATTTTTTGCAAATTTGTATGAAATTATAAAACTTGCCTTGGTTTACGAATCTTGAATTGAAGAGAGCTTAAAAAACAATACTTTTTTCTCAGGTGAAGGGATTTTAACATGCGCTGAGACTTTTCTTTGATTTCTGTTACAGATAAATTTAAATAGGACTCGAAGTGCTTGGTAGTTAAATGACGTTTCAAATTATATTCCTTAAGCACGGTAATTGACTCTTGTCATATAAGGCAAACTGGTTTCTATTTAACAAATGTGAAAAAAATATCTAGTTTCCCATTCAGGATTAAATATTCTGAATTCACCTTAAATTTTTCTTTTTTTGGAACTCAAAGACATTTGAAAGAGCAATCAGGCTTGAATAGATAGAGGCGTTTCGGTGAATTGAAAATATCAGTTTTTCTTTGTCAGGCTATTTATATTTTTTAGAATGTGATTATTCACCTAAAAAGTAATTGTCTTGAGATTATTTTTAATATAAATCATAAATTTATACATTGATTATAGTGTTGGTGTATTGAGGTGATTAATTATTTTTTTTGAAAAGGGAAACAAAACGTAAGGCTATTTTTATTAAAATATGTATTTAAATATCGACAAAATTACAATTTTGATTTAAATTGAACTTAAACCTCAAAGTTTATGATTTTAGAATTTAAATAGATGGTGAAACACCTGGACTCACACCAAATAATTTATATATATAAAAATATATTAAACATAGATAATTTATATGATGTTGAACCTTTAATCGATCTTGAATTCCGAAGTACACTTCAAATTTTTAGTTACAGTTGTTATTGTGTTTTTTGATCACAGTTGATGACTACTTTTATAGATCACAACTGAATTAATTGATCGCCGTATGGGTTTTAATTAATTCACTGGATTAAATTCTCTGAATTATTTTGATCGGATTTTTTAAGGTTAATTAACTTTTATCTTTCGAAATAAAATAATTTTCTTTTCGTCGTCGTCTTTCAATTAAAAAATCTTTGTGTGTGTCTTCTAATCTTTTTCGTTCATTTTATACTTTTCTTTCCTAATATTATTCCTTTTATTTATTTCTTAAATGAACTTGCTCATCTTTTCATCATAAACATTTCTTTTTTCTTGGTAAAGTACGGAAGTACTTCCGCACAATAAATTAATATTGTTATTTCAATAAAATACAATATAAAAAATCATCAAAGGCATTCCTTGATAGGGGACTTGGAAAACCTTTGTCGGGCCGTAGTTTGCCAATCCATGGTCTATACTATTCTTTTCGTTGGACTTCCCCAATGTGCTCTTACGTCCCCCGCAACAAGCCCACAAGTGAATCAGCTTATATAACTCAGCACTGTAACCTCTTTCCCCTGTGTTTTTTTTCCTTTGAAGTCAGAAGAGGATGAACACTTTCAATTATGGACCTAAGAGTGCTGGTCTTCTCTTCTACCTTGCAAAGTTCCAGCACTTAACTCTAGGATGCTTTCATCCACTTTCTCATTTATTAACTAAAATTTTCATTCGCTTTTTTATCAAGTCCTCTACTTTTATGTTAAACTTTATGCTAAAATAAAGGACAAGGAATATCAGTGGTCACACAGAAAAACATCAAATAATAAGAAATTAATAATTAACAATAAATAAATACTAATAATAAAATAATATAAATAGTGAAACAAAAAATAATAAAGTATAATGAAAATTCAATATTAACCTTCAAAATACTCGGTGAATGGCGAAAAATTTAGACTTCATTAATTTTGTTCATCTATTTATTAATTAATCAATAATTATCTTCAAACCCAGCAAAGGTTCAAAACATCCAAGCAGCTGCATTATGAATGGTTTTGAGATTGTGAAAAAACCTGAAAATTTTTTTATGTTTTCTTGTTGTTTCATATTTTTTGGAGATAATTTAGTAATTGGAACATATTTACCTGAATTATAAAATTATTTACATCAGTTCTTGTACCTTTTCCTTGAAGTGTTGATAATTAATTGATAATTAACAATTTTTAAAAAATTTCTAACACCAAAAAAGATTCCTGAAATTAATTTTATAAATTTTACCCTTTTGAAAATGTCGATTTGAGTAACGTGATTTAAAAAGAATGTTTAATTATTGAAATATTGGCATTCATTATCAACAAAATATTCAGATCTTTCAGTCTTACATTACTCTTCTTTAGAATTAGTCCGATAAGACTGATTGAAAAATGAAATTCAAAAATTAATTTCCAATTGACCTTTTGTTTAAATGAATCAAAAGAAGCAATTATTAATGTACATATGTTTTAAATTCCGATTTCATTTAGTTTAATTACATTCAAAAATTAACTTGGTGTTTTAATTTCATATTTCACCACTTATATTTGATAAATATTTTTCTTTTGACCGAGTTTTCAAAATGAGAGTTCGAATAAGGAGAAACAAATGTTTGGTTTTTATTGGAATCGGCTTGGSGATATTTATACTTCTGCTGATTGAATCAGACAATCGCAATCACATTTCCAAAGGAAKSAATTTACCATTTTTCACCTCAGAATCGAMAGTTGACTTTAGGGAAACAGAAAGCGACAATAGCAAGGGAAATTATATTTCCGAGGAAAACAATTTACGATTTTACACCTCAGAATCGGTAATCGACTCTAGGGAAACAGAAAASAAAAGTAACGATAAACCGAATAAAAATATTATTGAAAATGACGCCAACATAAATATCGCTGCTCCGAAATTCGTTAAAGAGRCGATTGAGRGTTACATGGCTAATTTTTCAAGCAGGTTACGCTATTRACGGAAATTTTAAGGTCTTGGTGAGAATGGGGTCGCTGTAAAAATCAATTTGAGTTCTCTGACGCAGGAAGAAAAACAGCAGTATGATATCGGATGGAAGAATTACTCTTTCAATAACTTTGTCAGTAATAAGATTAGTATAAATCGGAAATTACCGGACGATAGAGACAAAGAGTAAGCAGTTATTTTTAGAAAAGATAGTTACAATAACTTCTATCAAATTCTTTTGTTTAAATTAATACTTATATTGAAAAAATATAAATTTTTATGATCTTTTTTATTTGTTCATAGTTTAACTTTAAGAAACATACTTTACGAGATCTAAGTAAATATATTAATACAATGTTTCTGCCTAAATCAAAGGTCTTTTATGCAATTTAAATTTATGAATAATACAAAGCAAGACTGATTAGTTATGATCTATATTCACTTTAGTGTCAGTGATAACAGTGAAGAAAGTATCAAAGTTTGTAATGCAAAAATATCGACTCTATCAAAATTGACACAAATATTAAAAAATACTTAGTTCACCATTGGCTAAAGCTTGGTAAAGTTACCAGGAATTATTGAGTTCTACCTCCAAATATTGACTCTTATTTCAGTTGAACAGTCTCGATTTAAAATATATTCTGCTCGGAAAGAATTGTCATGAATGACGAAATGAGGATAAAGTGTCCCAATCTTGATATGAAAAAACAGTGTTTATTTGTAAAGCAAATCCTGAACCTCTTGTCAGACGATGAAGGTTTGAACAATATGTACTGTTATGAATTTTGTGGAAATTTGAGGAGTCAATACTCCAACAGAGTTTGTGAACTAGTTTTTCCTTAACTCGAGAGAATATATACAGTTTAATGTTAACCTGCGCTGGTCAACAAAAATCTTGTTTTATCAATGCTTCTTCTTCACCATTATTTAAAAAAAGATTTTATTTATTATTCAAAAATATACCTTGTCTTTTAAAATAATGTTATGAGAAGGGATGCTTGCTGTATCGGTTGAGTAAGTTCTTTTTGAACCTCAAAGTCCGTTGTCAGCTAACGATACAAGAACAAAAAATACTTCATTTAAACAATTTTAATAAAAATAAAAAATAAAAATTTATTGACATAAAAAACGCTAATAAATGGAGCATTTTGCCCGAGTATCATCATGTGCCACATGGTTTATTGATTCAGATAGTTCTAGGAGATGTAATTCAAACGCAAATCACATTACAATTAGTCGAATTTAGTTTTAAATTATATAAATGAACTAAAGTGTTAGTATCTAATTTATCGAGTGATAACCAGGACTCCTATTCTAGTTGGTATAAACTGTACATATAACATTATTTAGTTTTCTTGCTTTTGGTAAATTTAATAAGAATAACTATTGAAATCGTTGATATATTTTATAAATTGCAAAATAATTTTGCCATTTAATACTTGTAATTATTATATTTAATTTAAAATTTATTTATGTATGCTCAAAAATTCATGCATTCTGTTCGGTTTTCGAAAACATATGAACACTTTTGATAAAATTTTATGTAGAAAAAAATTTAAAATAATTCTTTTGGTAAAATTATTAATTTTAAATAAAATAATATTTAGTTTAACAAAACTTGGAATGAAAAATTATAAATATTTTAGTCTTTGTTTTATTTTATCAATTTTCAAGGCTGATGAAAACTACTATATAAACAGCAGCAAATTTAGTTTTAGTTTGCCCAAAAATATCTGCTGAAAATTTTCCTAACAAGAATTCTCATAACAAGTAACGTAAATTCAAAGTTTATTTTATTTTTATTTTATTAAAATATTATTTATTCAAACCATAAGTATCCCGTATGGGAGAAAAAGGTTTGTCTTAAAATTACAATATCGTTCGTTTTGGAGATTCACAGTTTTTACTGTAATCTATTAACTCGTACGAAATATTGTTTTGTGTTTATGTTCTGTCATCAAAGAATTGAATTATTATTATTATTTTTGACTTGTTAATATTTGTTATTCGAAATAAAGTTTCATAAAAGATTTTGTGTTCATTGTCTATATATTTATGTTGGAAGTCCTTTCTGATTAATTGGAGTCAGATTAAAGATTTCAGATTTCAGATTAAAGATTAGTGATTAAAGATTAAAGAATAGAGATTTACGATTAAAGATTAAGATTTAAGATTGTGTTTTTAAAAAGTAAATATTTAAATTAAAGATAATTTAATACACAACAATTCAGCACTTCTTTAAATTTCCCTTTGATTACTCCTTTTGTGATTTTCCCATGTATGATCATACCATCATGACATCTAACTGAATGTTTCAACCCTGTTATTCATGACTTACTATTTTATAAATTTATCTGTTTTTATTGAATTGTAATTATAAGCTTTTCTTGCTTTAAATATTTAGAGTTGAGATTTCTCATTTTTATAAAAAAATATCAGATAAGATTTCCTCATGAGTCTTAATTTATATTGTGTCAAATCGTTATTAATCGCCCCTATGTTATCGTTGTAAAATAAAAAGATAAACCGGAGACATTCGAACGTGGTTTACAATTTTTTAAAACTAATTTCATTGTTATAAATGATTAAAGCAGAAATTTGGTAGTTTTTAATACAAATTTTCACTTCTTTTCTCTTTTAAAACTCACTTAACACTGATTGAATGGGTGCCAGAAATATACTAAATATTGTAATATATTTTTTTATTTTTTTCCCGAAACATTTAACTATTTTATTTGTAAACTCTATCGTTTCTGTAATATTCCCATATTTAGGTGTCTGAATTATAAATATTCAGAAAGTCTTCCACAAACCAGTGTGATTATATGTTTTCATAATGAAGCTTGGTCAGTATTATTGAGGTCAGTCCATTCCGTTATTAATAGATCTCCAAAACATTTATTGAAAGAAATAATTTTAGTTGATGATTTCTCTTTTTTCGGTATGTTTGACAATGGAAATTTTAATTATTTTTATGTATAATTAAGAGCATCTCAAAAAACCTTTAGAAGAATATGTGTCTCAAATAGGTATTGTGAAAATAATTCGTGCTGAGAAAAGAGAAGGTCTGATCCGAGCCCGTCTTCTGGGAGCACATGCCGCCTCTGGAGAAGTTCTAACATTTCTTGATTCTCATATCGAGTGTGGGGAGGGTAAAATGTTTTTTTCTAATTGTATTTCCCTTTAATAATTAACGCCCGATTTTATTTTTCAACAATTATAATATAAAAAATAACCCGTAATGAAAGGTTGAAATCATGAAAATAATTTATTTTCTACTGTCTTCAAATGAAGACAACGAGCGTTAACGAGCTTAATCTAATAAAAGTAATACAATATTTAAAATAATTTTTCAAATGATTTATAAATGAACGGATACTTAACTGTTTTGTAAAACTGTTTTTGTAAAACTATTATCTATTTACTGCAGTAAATGAACTCAAAATAAAAAAATCCTAATATAATAGTATTTCTCATTAACTTTTTGACAATCGTGACGGTTAGAACTTTAAAATGTATCTTCTCGAGACGCAGTAAAATTCACTGTAAAATGTAATAAATAATGGTTGGGAGGATGATGAATTGTGTCACGATTTGGGTTGTTGTACCACTGAAAAAATTATTGAGTTTTACAAATTATAAATTGTGATTTAATATAATTAAAAGTTGATAATTATGATTTCGAAATATCATTTGGTTTTCGAACAAAATGTATTCAGCACAAGTCACAGACAGATTCAAGAGTTTAAAATATGAAATTTCTGGAAGTCATAAAAATTAAATAATGGTGTGAGGAATATTTAAAATTGTGTATGGATGTGATGTGTTTATGTGAATGTGCTGAAATCGGAATTGTGATTCTCCAATCCCGTTGGAAAATTGGTGCTTTATTGTATTTGCGGCATCTGATCAATTGAAATGAATTTACATTTTTAAAATTGATGAAAATGATAATTGGAATAAGAGACATCTATAATTGAAATTGGCAATTATTTATTTGTCGACCAAATAAATTTTTGTCATGTAAGCATTTTGGTGTAAAGAGTTAGTTGTTTTAATATTGCAGAATTCAGAGAAAGTTTGAAAATTACAACAAGCGGTGACGATTGGATAGAAGAGTGTTTGTATGATAAATTTTATCGTGATTTGTTTATTTAGTTTTATCGTCACAACAAGTATCCGGGCATGTCCAACATGAAAGTAATTCTCGACTGTCTTGAGAAGTTCGATTGGCAGAAATCATGGGAAGTAGGGATGAAACAATTTGTTCTACTGACATCGATGCGACAGATTAAGGACGCCGTAATGCTGTTCCCGTTTTTGTTGAGCAGACAAGCCCTTAGCGTTTCTATGGAAATGTCGGAGAAGCAGCAAACGAGCATTGAGGAAGTGTTCCGTGAAATGAGTTTTGCGTTTGGCGTACGACCGCTGGAGGCGTATCACAGATAGCAGAATATTAGATATTCAGATTTCCACACCATCGACGAGTATACCGCGGAAGTGTCGAAGTTTGCGAAGACGGTGGAGAGCCTAGAGATTGCTGCATTTTTAGCTGGATTGCCATCGGAGATCGCTTTGGAAGTTGAGAGACAAGGGATTCAAGGATGGCACGAAATTGTGGAAGTAAGTCGAACATACATGAGTATCATGCAAAGCACATGTAAAACGTCGATAGTGAGTTTAAATGATCAAGAGAGATCCAATCGTTTGAAAGGAGCAGATGGCGGCAGCGTTGGCGACGACCATCGCTTCAGAAAGCCAAGTGAGGGCATCGAAACAAGTGGTCGAAATGCGGACGAGGATCACTTTAAAAGTTTTTCCCAAAGCAGTAACATGATATATTTCAAATGTCATCGGAAAGGAAATATTGCGAGATTTTGTAGGACGGAGGGAGGAGTCGTCGGTACCAACGGCTTCTCAGGGGGATTAAAGGCGCTTCCGATGATTCGATGCGTTGTGATCGGGAAAAGCTGCAGAGCGTTAGTGGATACCGGATGCTCTCGTTCGGTTGTGAAAAGATGTCTTGTGAATGTAGCATCAATATAGCAGCAGCAGGAAAAAATCCCGTTAGCCAATGGGTTGCGGGTGCCAGTAGGAACGCGTGCCATTGTGTTTGACGTGGAGGATAAAAAAGTAACTTTAAATTGTACAGTTATGAACAGGATGCTCGAAAATTTGGATGTGTTATTGGGTGTAATCAAGAAATTAGGGTGGTCGACGATCAATAACGGCTGCTTAATATTTGGGGGGACGCTGGTTCAGTAAGTTTTTGTAAGTCTGATGAGAGAGGTAGCTCATTAGAGGCGGTTATCACTGAAAGTGGTGACACGAATAAGCATAATTTCAATATTCGATTCGATAAAGTGTGGACTGTTTCGTAGAATTGGAAATCGGATGTGCCTGAGTACTTACCGAGGAGAAATACAGTTTTGAAGGAGTCAAAGTCGAAAGACAAATCAACAATGGAGATTCTAATCAAGTGGATAGAAAAAAGTATTTAGTAGAATATGATGATGAGAAGATGAGCGCGTCAGTGGGGTCGATTCCTATATATGGTATAGCCCAGTTAAATAAAGAGAAGATACGACCCGTGTTCGACTTGAGAGAATTGAACAAGAACAACGAGGTTTACAGTAGGTGTTCCGACGCTTGTGTTGAAAAACTTCGGGAGTGGAGAAGGAAGAGCGATAAATTCACAATTCTGGATCTATCTGATGCTTACATGCAAATCCGCGTAGATCCAGCGATGTGGTGGTTTCAGACGTGTATGATCAACGGAAAGAAATTCACGTTGACGCGGATGGGATTCGGTTTGAATATCGCTCCTACAATTAAGGAGGAAATTGTCAGAAAGGTGTTGTCTTTAGACCAAACGATTAACGTCGCCACGGGTTCCTATGTCGACGATATTTTTGTCGATGAAACGGCCGTTAGTGCTGAGAAAGTAAAGCGTTTGTTCAGGAATTTTGGTTTAGAGTGCAAACAGCCTGAACGTGTTAATCGTGACTGAAAAGTGAGAGTGCTGGGATTGGTAGTCAACAGGATCAAAAGGAGCAGGGTATGGAACCGAGCCAATCTGACTCAGGTAAAAGATTTATCTAAATCGATGTCGCAGCGAGAGCTTTATTCTCTATGTAAGCAACTTACTGACATCAACCCTGTGGCGTTATGGTTACGACTGTCATGTTCTTATCTCAAATGAGCATCGGAGGGTGATTGGGATTCACTAGTGGACATGTCGGTGGTTGAGAAGGTGAAATGGGTCGTGGAAAGAGTAGCAGAAAATGACCCATGTTGTGGCACGTGGAGCATTGGAGAATACAAAACGCGTACTCTGTGGTGCGATGCTAGCTTAATCGCGTTGGGTGTTTTGCTGTAAGTTAATGGTAAAATCATTGAGGATGGATCTTGGTTAAGGAAAAAGGACGATTCACGGACATCAATATTGTGGAGTTGGAAGCGGTTGTTAAGGGGTTGAATTTATGCGTGAAATGAGGTATGATGGACGTCACAGTGAAGTGTGACAACAAATCAGTGGTCTCCTGGGTGAATGATGTGTTAACAAGTAAGTCCCATCTGAACACGAGTGCCTTTTTACAATTGCTGATCGGCGGTTATCTTTTATAAAAGAAATTTGTGACGAGTTTAATTTAACAATTAGAGTAGAGTTTGTGCCTAGTAAGCTGAATAAAGCGGATGAACTAACAAGAATACCGAAGGAGCTGATTAAAGTGTATGTTGTGTCGCTTTGGTGAGTGAAATTGAAAAAATGAACGATCTTCATTTGAAATTCCACTTGGGAGCAAAAAGAATGAAGTTCTTTTGCGAAATTAAAAATATTAATGTCACGGATAAAGATATTTAGAACATGATTTCAAAGTACCAGAAATGCCAGTCAATTTTTCCCACACAAGTTAAATGGGATCACGGTTACGGGATCTGTTACAGAGACCTGGCAAAGATTAGCAATATATGTCACCAAATGTAATGTAGATAAGTATTTCAGCTTCATCGATTGCGGGCCATCCAGCTTTGCTATGTGGAAAGAAATTCGGGATGAAAGTTCGCATTCTATTACCACAACAGTAAGTTCCATGTTTTTTGAGCGTGGAGCGCCCAGAGAACTGATTGTAGATAATTACACGACTTTTTATTCAAACGAGTTTATTGAACTTTGCAACGGTTGTAGAGTCGAGTTAATTTATGGTGCAATCAACCGACCCAGCGGGAACGGAGTCGTGGAAAGAAACCATCGCACAATTAAAAGAATTGCTGCGAGATCGAATATCACAATAGAAGAAGCAGTTTGATGGTACAACAATACTCCGTTGAGTGGTAAGGAACCGCCGAGTTGAATGATTTATAATTATAGATGCATGAAACCGGTTTGTGAAGGAAGCGACAATAAGTTCGAAGTGAAGAAGAAAGGTGCAAAGTACTGTGATCACCAGTTAGTTTGGGTGAAACTAATGGGTAGTACAAGTTGCACGCAACAGTGGTTAAAAGGTCATATTTGGAAAGAACTTTTGTACTGTAAATATTTAGTGGAATGCAATGGATCGAGTTTCCCTCGGTATGTCGGTGATTTACGGCCGAGGAGAGTTGAGCCGGAGAACCTTAATGACAAATCTATGTCTTGGAAAGAGAAATTCAAAGCCGATGATTCGAGGAGTATTGAAATGAAACGCCTGCGGAGAAGACCCAAATATTTAGAGGATTATGTGGTTGATTAAGATTCATGTTCTGACGGGGTTGTTGTAGAGAGTTAGTTGTTATATTGCAGAATGCAGGAAAAGTTTGAAAATTACAATAAGCGGTGACGATTGAACAGTAGAGTGTTTGTATAATAAATTTTATCATGATTTGTTTTTTATTTAGTTTTATCGTCACAAAAACATTTAAAAAAAGTAATTCATTTAAACAAAACACTTTCTTTCCATTCAACTCAATAATTTTAACAATCCTAAAAATCACTTCATTCAATGAAACACACATTTTTGCCTTCATACCACACACATCACAATAGAAATACACACATAAACTTTATTAAGAATATTAACAGATGAAGTCGTCTTGAAAGATTTATTACGACTAAAATAATCTGTTATTAACGTCTGAGGCATGACTTGTTGCTTCACTTGAATATTCAAAAATTGCTAGAAAATTCAATGATTAAAACAATTGAATATTTTATTACTTGTTAAATAATGATTAATTTATTATACAATTATTTATAGACATTTTAAAATTCAACAATAATTGTCTTCAATTGTCTGCGGAGAGATTTCATGCTTTAAAAACCAATCAGTCTCAAACATCTTATAAAACTCTTTTAACCATCACTCAACATCATTCAAACATCATTCATACATCATTCCAGTATTCCCCACAAAGGTATTATTCCCAGATGATTTTCTGATATTGTTATATGGAAACGATTAACCTTGATCGTATTTTTATTAGTCTTTTTTATCAAAGTTAATAAGTTTCAGGAATATTTAACGATTGATTTTCACATATTTTTGTTAATTTTCCCTGATGCCTTTTCAAATCAATGTTCAATCAATCCAAAATTCTCTATCTCTTTCCGCTCCACAAGTAAACAATAGATAAATTAATTGATAAAGAACACAAGGGAAAAGATGAATTAAAAACAGGCCAAGTATCCAATGTAAAGTCGAATATTGAATACATTATTTGTTCCTTATTCAGAAGGATTGAAAAAAATTTCTATTTTAAAATAAATTAATCTTTAAAAATCATATCAAAAACTTACAAAATTCAAAGTATTTAAAGTAATTAGTCACTAACTTCTTTAAATTCGTGCTCCAATTTCGTTCATAAATTTTCTTGTATTGAAAATAAAGCGAAATGCATTGGAGAGGTGTTAGTAATATAATGGATACATGGAAGTTTCTAGGTCGGATGTCAATACCGGATTGAACAAATACATGGCCTGTAGCAGATTGATGTTTTGTATTGACAATGAACGGGAATTAATTGAATATTTTTTAGATTTGATCTACATTCTACAACGACAAAAAAAACCGCTAAAGTCTTTTATTTGCAAAGAGAAATATAAAACAAAAACGTCTAAACAAAATTTTAAACAAAACGTCAAAACAATGAAATTATAAGGTCTTTTTGATGCAATTTGATCTCTGTAAATTTATCAATTAATTCTGATGAGTTTAGTGATTTTAATACGTCTTTTTCAGTATTCAAAAGAGTTAAATAGTGTAACCTCTCTCTTCCTATCGTGTTTTACATATGATTTTTAATAGAATTTATTTTTGTAAATGTTCTCTCTCCTCTACAATTACTTACCATCATGTATAGATAAGTGCTTAACAAATTGTCCATGTTAGGAAACGTGTTGTTAACAAGGTTTTCTTTCATCAAAGTAATCAACACAAATTTGCTTTACGAATTCCTAAAACTGGGGTAGTTCATCGTTTAAACCGTCTTCAAAATCATAAGAATATGCTTCTAAACCTCTGTCAGCACATTTTTCGATATGCGCTGGTGTTAAGTGATGTAGATTTCGTAAAAAATAAAACCTTGTGTTCAATCGGATGTAGCCATGCGACGTAGCTCCAGCTCAGATTCTAGGCTGTCTAATAATACAAGGAAATCACTTTATTATTTCTAATCGGTGATTATCCATTGCATCTGGAAATGAACGACAACTACTTACAACTAAGTTCACACTATGATCTACTCAAAAAAACAGATAAATAGACCGCTTGGAAAATAAACAGGTAAAATATAGTTTCAAACAGATAAATGACATAACCTTTTCGCCTTTATACCCCCGACTGATTTTCATATTCATTTCCTAACAACATGATATCTCAAAAAATAAAAACAAATTTTACTCAACCGAGCATGGTACCAATAGCACCGTCTACATCTGAAAAATTGCTAATCCCAAACTGTTGGATGCGTAAATAACCAATTTTAAAAGACTGTGCAGTAATTTTGATAATTACTATGAAAGAGT
>MQRK01235106.1:16082-28828 GCA_001938485.1 Girardia tigrina
GAGAAAATTTGGTCCATATTAAAGAACAGAGTGTATGAAAATACTCAGTTTAAGGATAAACAGTCTCTTTGGTCCAAAATCAAAAGTGAGGGAGAAAAGTTGACCACAAACGAACCAGATCTTTTTCAAAGGTTATATGCAAGATTTTACGAAAATATGTGTGACATATTGTGCTCAAATGGTGAACTTATAAAATAAGTGTATTTTATAATAATAAATGTCATTTATTATTAAGTTGAGTGCCTTGAAGTATAGTGCAAAAATAATGAACCGTTTTGAATGTCCCAATTTTATAATAAAGATATTTCAAAGAAAAATATGTAAGTAAAGAAAAGGGTGAATATAACGTCTAATAGACATTTAAATTAGCTATTGAATGACATATAACATTCCATATATAGCGTGATGCAATTAGATAATTTATCAATTGCAAGAAATTTGAATCGGGGGTTACAATGAAATTTCAGTACGATGAGGATTTAGAATCCAATTCGTTTTTTCTCGCCTTCAAAAGCCAACAGAAAGTTCTATTTGATAACGCGATTAGAAAAGATTGGATTATCGGGTTCTTTCGATAAAGACAAATACGATGATTTCGATTTCTTGAATCACGTTTTGGTGCCGAATATCGACGAGAGTTTATCCAATAGCGATTCTAATTATAAAACTCTCGGAAATCAGAAGGCTACTGTTTCAACAAGCGCAATTTTAAAACAAGTCGAAATGGACAACTCTCAGTTCTCCAAAGTGCTTGGAACGGTTGATAAATTGTTTTCTCATCGAGAAATCACCGAAGACGACATCAAGTCGTTTCAGGAGAATATTAACACGAATAATATTCATTCAAATCATTCCAATGAGAATTCCATCAGAAATTGTCAAATCTCTCCTCCGATTCAACATCAACCGACGTTTCTATTCGCCGCGAATATCGCGAAAAAATTATCGTGTTTAACGAACGGCGGTCCGATAGTCGGGATGGAGTTATTGTCCGATTGCTGCTCGTCGACATCGATCGTTTTTTCCTCGATCAATTGCGCCACGTCCGATTTGTCACAAATGACCGAACCACGATCCTTCATCGTCTGGACCACGGTGCGTGCAGGTGTGGTAGCGACCCTTCGAAAGTACGAACACCACCAAAATATGGTAAGCCTTATCGATAGGCGAACGAATCTCCCCGTTTCACTTTTTAGTACGCGACCTCAACAATTTTATTAAGAAATTTCTTTCTTAAATGAAGATTTAATGTAGATTCATCAATGAATACGAGGTGCGTTCAATAAGTAGCTGTGCTGACAAAGAAAACGAATTTCAAAATGGGCTATTTTTAACACAAGATTAACGTATCTAGGCATCATTTTCAACGTAATATCCATTACACTCCACACACTTCCGCCAACGATTAATCAACTCAGTCAATCATGAAAGGATGGATCACCTTCCAAAGCTGGTACTTCATCCACAAAGCCCGATTAGGCCTCCTCTCTTGTAACTACCACAATCACCATTTCCAACCTGAAATGATAAACCTATGTAGAAAATGTGGACTAGAACTAGAAAATCCCAGCCACATCATCACCCATTGCAACTTGGATTTCGCCAGGTCCAAACACGATAAGATCAAGGATGAACTCGCTTAATTCCTTCGCAAAAAATTCTGTAAAGGCACTGTCTTCAACGAAAAATCACACACTTTCCAAGACAAAACATGGAAGTTTATGGACATTTATGTCAATCTTGAACTCAACGCATGGATAATCGAAGTAAAAAGCCCTTGGGACGCAGACAGACAATTCAAAGACGCCTACACAAGAGCCTGCGACCATTACCTCGATGATCAAATTGACCTCATAGAATGTTTCCACAAAAGTGAAGTCAAGATTTTCCCCTTTGTTATCGGATGTCGTGGAAGATGGCACCGGGAAACACTTCCCTACTTCACGCCATTGGATGATGGAATGACGATGAAGTAAAAGCACACGCCACAAGAGTAGTAAAGCGAAACATTGAAATATAGCCGACACCTTTATATATCAAACGAAGAAATAATCAGAGATGGCACTGCTTAACAAACATCGATGCATTGCATTTGAATTAACTCGACCTAAGCGGTGCAATTAAATTGAATTAAAATGTACCAAATATATACAGTAAAAGGTGAAAGATAAAAAAAGGAATCTTTGTGAGAAATGCAAAAGCAGAGCTTAAAACACAGAGATTAAAAAGAAGATGATGCACATTTTTTCATTTTCCCAAAAATAAAATCCAACTTACATATACCTATTCAATAAATAATTATTTCAAATTTATAATATATTGTAATCTGCGCGTAGGTCAGACATTTATAATCCTTGATCTTGGATTGCCAGAGATTTCTACGATCGATGATTACCTTGATACGAACAATTCGTCGATTAGCTGTAAACCATTAGGGAGGTCTCAAGACAACATATCGATTCCTACGAAGCCTTTGTTAGGAACATCAGGAAAGTACAATTCTGCTCAAAAATTTCGTCAGAAGGTTTTACAGAATCGAAAAGAAACATTAAAAAATTGAAAATTAGAATTTAATAATAAATAATCTATTGTTGAAGAGAACAACAGATTATTTATTATTAAATTCTACTTTTCAATTTTTTAATGTTTCTTTTCGATTCTGTAAAACCTTCTGACGAAATTTTTGAGCAGAATTGTACTTTCCTGATGTTCCTAACAAATGCTTCGTAGGAATTTATAAGATATTGTAATCTGCGTGTAGGTCAGATATATCGCCTGTAAAGAAAAAGATTGATGATTTATATGACTTACTTTATAATAAAATAATAAGTAAATCTGGAAATAAAATCATCGATTTTCACTTATGAACCAAAATTGATTTATTTCCTTTACGCTAGAAGTAGCACCATCCATAGATATGCATCATAGTAGTTTGATAATTGTCAATGACCATAAGTGGTTGGCTACACTGGATCCCGCCCGATCTCCAAAGTTAAGCAACCAACGGCTGCGTTAGTACTTATATGGGTGACCGATTGGGAATACGCGGTGCCATTGACTTTTGATTTTCGCAGTTCGTTTCTTGTTGAATTCAATTTCATTTTTCATTCCATTTTTTCACATTTCATTCCACTGAACACTAAAAAATCTAAAAAACAATATTCAAAATTTTTTTTTATAATTTGTATAATTTAATTAATTTTATTTTAATTAATTAATTTAATATAATTTAATTATATTATATAAATCCTATCTTTAGTAAAAAGTGAATCGTTATATTTTTAAAAAAAACTATTCTTCCTCTGTTTTTTGGAACATTTTTCAGTTAATAAGTTTTTTTTTTCAGTTACTCGGAATTTTCCGTTTTTTTCCCATTTTGGGATCTTAAAAAGTTTTTTTCATCAAATTTTCACATAATCATTTATTGTCATCGAGAATGAGTGAGTGTGCAAAGATTGAAGAAAATTAATTGAGCAGAAGGCCTTCAAAAATAGGTTCTTAAATGCCATGGAAACACATACACACATATATATATATAGAAAGTGAGCTAATAAAAAGAATGGAAAAATAGCATCTCTTCTGTTCTACAGAAGAGCTTTACTTCAGATTATAAGAGACAGTTCTGCGAATCATTATTGATAAGACACTTCAAAATATTAATTAATATTAATAATCAACATAGCAAGGCCGTCTCAATTAAAATATTTTATATTTGCTGATAAACTCTTTCATTAATTAACATTTCCTTATCTCACACATTACATAATAAATGCTGATAATAGAAAATAGAATTCCGAAATTTGTACATTAATCAATTTCTTTTAAAAGCTTTAACAAAATTATATTTCAAAAATATCAAATTAACTTTCACAAATCTCAATAAAATATGTATTTATTGAAATCATCAGACGCTTCATTTTTGAACACTGCTAAATGTACTATTCTTCAAAGAATAGTTTCATTTTAGGCTACATCTTAAGGTCTTTAAGATCGAATAAATTGTTATTGGTAATTTACTTAAACGCTTGTTCACTCGCGTTTCAAACAACATCTTCTTTCCGATTCCACAAGTTTTTCGTTTTCGTGATCAGTTTTCCATCGAGTTTTGATCACAGAGCACACTGAAAACAAAAGTCAATGATGAATTATCAACAAGGATGCGCGTGAAAAGTAATAAAGGCAGTGAAAGAATTTTAGTAGAGAGGGTTAATGTCGCTAAATGACTCATTAAACTCTAAAAATGCAAGAACATGAAAAGTATTCTCCTGATTTAGTTAACAATTTTTACAAAAACTCAAATGAGCAATTCACTTTCTCGCCATCATTTTGCAGTGCTCGTCAACACTCTCTTGATTGTCTCAAAAATGCTTCATTCAACTTCATTTTCGAATTTATAAATGGTGCGAAAAAGTTAAGGGAGTGACTGTTTATCACAGTTTTAGGGGTGCAAACGATTTTGGGAATCAGATAATCGGCGGAAGACGACAAACGAGTGAGAAGGTCAAGAACAATTTGAAAACCACAAGGATTTATATGCAACAATCGCAATGCGACACTGAGAATCATGAAAGATGCAGTAAACATTATCAAAGAAACAAGTCGTTAAATTTTGAATCAGATTTCGGTTAAACGAGGGTCTTTGCTGACTTTGTCTCACACACACTCTGACCAGAAGTTGATGCAAGGGTGACGTTCCAGAGAGGTCGTGCAGCAACAAAGCAGCCTAAATTTCTGAAATCAATGAGAAGTTCCATGAAGAATTAAGTCGATGTTCAGTGTGATACATAAACTGAACTATAGGTGACCTACAGTCTTGCAACAGTTACTCTGTTTTGAGAGACATTTGATTAATGAACTCAATTTAAAAAAAGCTTTAATGTGCAAATATGAAAATAATGTATTAATGAAAACAATAAGATTCCGTAAAAGAATATCACTATTTTTGTTTGTGTATATTAAAAATGTTCTTTGTCGATTGCTCAATATATTTATAGCAAGATTTAATACCAAAGAAACGCGATTTCATTGAATGGATATACAAATGACCCAAGATTGACATAAAATTGTGGAGACATTTTATTAGCTTAGGCTTATTCGAGAGAGACAATCTAATGAGTAACCTAAATAGGGTCGATGTTCCTGAGATAAATAGGTTTACAAATTATCTTGCTATGACATTCTCGTAAGGATTTCGTTATCTAATGTACATTTAATCAATATTATTCATTTAAAATTGCTCATTAAAACATTTGTACAAAATTAAAGTGTATTTGTAAACACAAATCTCGCAAGTTTTATATCATTCTTCAGTGTGAAAATTCTCGAGTTACTTCTCCAAAAACTTGGACCTTCAATCATAGCTAATAACGAGTTTGAAGACAAGTTGGTCCACTATGTGATACTGCACAATCAAATCGAATGTTTGAAAATTCTAATCAAATACGGAGCTGACATTAACATCCGAAACAAATTCTCACAAACCCCTTTACATCTTGCTGTAAAGATGAATGCCATGGATTGTGTAAGTCTTCTGGTGGAGAATAAAGCGTATTTAGAGCTCACGGACGAGAGAGAATTGACACCGCTTCACTTCGCAATATATTTATTCCACCGTGATAATTTGAACGATCAATTTTTCGATTGTAATAAAATGAGAGAAATTATCATCTGCTTGTCAAAAGCGGGCGCACAAATACAAACGAAAAATAAATATGGAAAAGCACCGTTAGATGACTGCCAGGATGAATCTCTGAGGAAGGAATTATTGGCCGTCCAGGCTGAGAAGAAACCACCGAAAGTAAAATAATGATTATTACTTATTCAATGAGATTTATTATTTATTTATATAAAAATATTTTAAATTAAAATTTTAAATTTAAATTAACCTCCTTAAGAGCCATTGATAATACTTAACTAATTTCTATTGTTTAGTTTTTTTGTAAGGGTAAGAGTTAGCTAATAAGTAATACTGGATTTTCCAAAAAACAGATCCAAACATTGACCTTCCCAAAACTCTATCAGCAAGAGCCAATTCACCAGATGGTAGAAACAATCAATTTGACATAGGATATAGTCCATCGCATTCCGTTTGCCCAATAGATTTCAAGAACTCATATTCACTTTGAGTTCCATAAAGTGGGCGTGGCTTATCTGCGGCATGAGATCTCGCGAACATGTTGATGCAAATATTAGTTTACTTTTAATGGGTGGCATTTTGAAATAAACATCAAGGTCGCCACTTGACCCAGGGTGATCAAAATGCTCGGGACTGAGAACTCGATTTCATTATCACAACCGGAAATGGTATTTGATTCAGCGGTCGGATTGAAGATGTAGCAATTCTGGGACACGAGTCTCACATTGGTAATGCACTGATCGGCGTTGTAGTAGAACTTCTTGATCAATCGATTTATGATGGAAATGAAATCCATTGGATAGTGCACGATTTTCTGAGAATCTTGGATGTTGAGCGCCGTGTGATCGACCGGATGGAGAAACGGAAAGGAATATTTGTGTCGCATTAGTTGCGGAAGGATTTTCTTTTGCATGAATTGAAACCGGTTGGTGGGAACATCGACCGGAACTATCGACAAATTTGTCGATTTTTTTCGTGATTTCTAGAATATTATCTAGAAATTATTAATTATAAGTCTGGAATTGTCCAGCTCAAAAATCTCAGTGATCGCAAATCCAATTAAGGCATTTTAAATAATTGAAAAAAATCCAAAATTCAATTAAATATCACTTGGAAAAATCTCTTAATTGGTTGCTGCTGCTGATACGATTTAGTGAACACTGCATTCCCCATCATCTTAGAAGAAAAACAAACTTGACCGCATGGCGTGTGCCACCGATACAATCAGCGTCTATTAAAGCAACATCATGGAAGATCGCATATTATTTTTGACGAAACAAGATGAAAAGAAGTCTTTGATGATCCATCAACAAGACTAAGAAATCCTATCCCGAAAGTTGACGAACAGACAAACCTTGATTCTCTTTGTCTGTACATGTGACGGAAAATTTGTTTGCTGTTGAAATAACCCTGGAGGCGCCGTTACCAGAGAATTTAATTATAACATTGTAGGAAGAGTTTAACGTGCCAAAAAAAAGAATTTTGTTTAAATAAATCGATTTGAACACTGCTTTTGTACAAACACATCGAGTCAAATGGCGAGCATAAACAATTCGATTTTTTGTCGATAGAGGCACTATATTTGGAGATACCGAGAGACAATATTCGATGACATAGAGAGATATTGACGACGACAAAATTTATCGAAGCATGGCGTATTAATTGCTCCGCTGATTGTTCTGCTGGAACGTATCATCCTCGTGCCAGCGCAGGTGTTCTGGGTCGAGGTGTGCTACGCATCGGCGCTCTACACGGACTTGGTGATGTTGCGAAAGACTGCAGCCGTGCAGGCGGACATCAAAAAGATCCAGGTGATCTTGAAGACGTGCATTCACCCAGCATCTCTGCAATCCGATCACCAATCATGAGTAGACCACTGTGGTTCACGAGGCTCAACGTGAGCAATACAAAGCATGCCGCCACCTTTCTTACATAAACCGAAAAGATTATCAACGGTCTTAATAGAATTGTGAAATGGATCAGTCCCTCCTCCAAATCTAGTCGAAAGTTATTCGAGACATTGAAGTTGTTCGTCAACAGTTCAGATTTTCCACCGAGCGTTTTTTACCACTTCAGACATCTAAAAAAGCCTTTGAGAGACATTCAGTTTGGTTCCAAAGACGATTTAGGGGTTTGCTATCGGAGATTTTTTCGCCACATGTCCCATATAATTTTTCAAAAAGGTGTTTTCTGAGTTGATTATTCGTTGGTGCGAATTGTGAGGAGCTTAATCGATATTATGTGTAAAAATTATGTCTACATACGTTAAACCTGTTGTGTTATAAAAATGACCATTTTTGTTTCAAGAGAAGAGTTTTCTTTTCAAAAAAATTTTTTTCCATTCTTTTTATTAGCTTACTTGATTGATAAATTCAAAAAACAATGGCAGTTGTTTTTTAAAAATTAGAAGACGCCATTTTAAAATAATTTTTTAATGATGCTATTAAGTACATTAATTGGGTTTTCAAAACATTTATTTGCATCACAATTTGAATTGCCGCTAGAACAATTTTCCGTAAAACTTGCGTAGCTCGTCATCGTTCTTGATTGATAATCTTTAATAATATTCTTTAACCTCTTATTATTCAAACAAATTTAAATTATAATTTAATTATTACAAAAGACTTTAATTTATACTTTAAATTTGAAATAATTTTTATTTATTTCAAGAAAATATTATTTATGAAATATTAGTTTAATTTTAAAGTGATTATTTAACTTTTAATAATTGATTAAACAACCCGACATTTTCAAATATTTAAAATATACGTCTTCCATCTGGGTGGGAGAAACACAATCCTAAAACAATATACCAAACAACACAATAAACACCATTCAAAAATATTCCGCCCAGATGTAATATATTTCGACGGAAAATCCGTCATCATCAGACGATTCTGATTGTAGCTGTTAAACTTGGTGACCGGAAAATTCGACACGGCAAATTTTTCAGGCCATTTATCTATTATTTTTTTCATGACCTTCCATTTTAGGTATTTTTAGCGCAATTTCCATACTGACAATTGCGCTTATTAATTGGTTATTTCTGTGTGGATGGATGGATGTATGTCCGCAGCTTTAAGTCGTATCTCCTCCTCAACGAAGCAATATCGAGGGCTAGTTCCAAAAGCAAATATGTTAAGCAAGTTCGGAGGATGATTGTGGGTCAAAAAATTCCTGGATTTCCTTCTTGGATTTCCCGGAAAAGCCAAAAAACCTCGAAGAAATGCAGTTTTTGGCCTATATCTCGGCAACCAGACCACTTAGCGACTTGAAACATTTACCAATCGATTCCTGCAATAATTTAGAACAATATTGCCGAAGAAAGTTTTCAAAAATATCCTTTCGTTCGGTCACAAAAAATGAATCATAGTCAAATACTGATATAAACGTTTTAATATTTGGGCACCGAATAACATAAGGAAATTGCGCTTAAATTGTCACTAGACTTTTTATTAACTTGTTTTTAGACCTAAACCCCAATTTTTGACTGAAAATTGACTGAATTTACCGCGCTTCGAATTTTCCGTGTGTCGAATTATCCGCAAATCGTTAAGCTTATATATGTTAAAATGATGATTACACAATAAATTATGCAATTAATGTTTCACGCAAAAACATTCAACAAAGTTGATGAGTCACTTGATTGGACATTGATTGCTGGATTAACCGCTCTAATTATCAATGCTTCCCACGAGATTCTTTCCAAATAATTTTTAAAATTGCTGCGTATATTAAAATTACTGGATCAGCAAATTTTTCATTAACCGAACATTTTACCAAAATTTAAGGAAAGTATATAATTAAATATATAATTAATAAAATAACTAATTAAAATAATTAAATTAAAAAATTAAACAAAGTAATTAAAAAAATAATTAAAAAAGATTTAAATTAAGTAAATAAAGAAAATTATAAAACAAGTTTAAAGTAACTAAAAGTAAAATTAAATAAAATAATTAAATAAAGAAAATTAAAGATAATTATCAAAAATTTTCAAATATATGCGCGAATATGTATGAAAATTATTGAATATTTTTAAAGACTTTGAATTGTTATTAATTGAAAATTCAAATTGTGTGATTTGTTTAAATAAAGTAATTTAATCAATGTTGTTTTTGTGATTGTGCACAGTTTTCAAAAAAATGTGATGTCAATGAAAAATGAAAGTTTACGAGTATTTTCATTTCCAGTGGGTTAATTTTCATTTCCAATACAAATTTGAATTCTCTTAAATTTTCATAACTTTCGTTTTCTTATCTCTGCGCATTTAAAAATCCAGAACACCACTCAATCGATCTCCAATTATTTGACTTGATCATTGACAAAATAACCCCGACCAAACGACAGAAGATCGATCCGGTTGTCAGTGAAGAAGACTGTCAAACTTTCGTTAATAAACTTGAATTACTCAATGAAACGGAAAATTTTTCCGAAGTTAAGTTTTATAATTTTCGGTAATTCACATTATCCGAAACGACTCCTAACAAAGAAATTTTCGATTTTCTCTGAGTTTAGATTTAATGTGGAGGCACTGTTTCCGTCTAATTGCTTATATCAACAGGCGATTTACAATGTTTTTTATGTTCAGCAATATTACCACTACCACTTAGATGCCTATGCTCATAAACCCGTTTACTGAGATGACGGGCTGTCTCTCCAATGTGTGTGGCGTTGCACCTATTACACTCAAATTTATACACAAGATCCGAGCATAAACTCGAGAATAACTGGAGAAATGATTGATAAATTTTTTAAAGATGGTGGAAGTAAAATAATCGAAGGAATGGATGATTTGAAACCAGATATAGGATTTAAAAATCGTATCAAAAATATATAAAATTCAGAATACTTTCAGTAATAAATCGAAAACTCCTTTGAGTTTATGCTCGGATCTTGTGTATAAATTTGAGTGTAATATGTGCAACGCCACACACATTGGAGAGACAGTCCGTCATCTCAGTAAACGGGTTCGTGAGTATGGACATCTAAGTGGTAGTAGTGATATTGCTGGACAAAAAAACATTGTAAATCGCTTGTTGATATAAATAATTTTAAAGTTATTTAAAAACTATTGGGAAAGTCTCGTGTGAAGCATTATTAATTAGAACTGTTAATCCAGCAATTAATGTCCAATCAAGTGACTCATCAACTTTGTTGAAAGTTTTTGCGTGAAACAGCAATTATATAATATATTACACAATCATCATTTTAACATAAAAGCTTAACAGCTACAATCAGAATCGCCTGATGATGATGGATATTCCGTCGAAATATATTGCATCAATTTTATTTTAAAATGTCGTCTTCTAATTTATATACTCTCAATTTTCTTCAAACTTCGTACACTTACTCATTCTCGATGACAATAAATGATTATGTGAAAATTTGATCGAAAAAAATTTTTCAAGATCCCAAAACGGGATAAAAAGGAAAATTCGGAGTTCCTGAAAAGTATTTATTGAAAAGGATCTACTTATAAATTATGAGTAGTTTATATTACACAAAAAAGTTAAGATAAAAAGTATTTATACATTGATAAATGTAACAGTAATTTTACCTTCTACAAAAGATAACAAAAAATTCTTTTGGTCAAATAGAATTCTGCCAGCATAAAGAATGGATTTTTCTTTTGATTTACTAGTTTGATTCACATCGAGCGTGAGGTCTGTGATTCTCTATTGATAAGAGACACCCCAATCTGTCATTAATTCACATTCAAAATAGGCTAAGTTATGCCGCCTGAATATAGAAAATATTTATTATTAATCAAAAATATTTTAAATAATTAAAATTTTATTTATTATTCCATTTATTTATGTTTTTTTTAATTACTCTGTGTACATTTATCATCAACACATTAATACACGCAAATACTATCTGAAACGATCTCTGATTATTGTATCATAATTGAAGACTGCTAAAATTGCTTCGATCCTTCCCGAAAGTATAGTTAGAAAAAAGCGTCCGATGGAAAGTCTGAATGAAGTATGTGAAACGATGAAAAAGATGAGAAATGAAGTATTGAGTATTTATACTTCTATTTTGGAATGATAACGATCGATAGGAAATGTGCAAAATATGTAATGAGAGATGCAGGAGCATCGTATTCGGATGCGGCCACACGGCCTGCGATTTCTGCGCCAACAATATTTCCGAGTGCCAGGTGTGCCAAGCAGGAATTATTCTGTCGATAAGGATGGTCGACTGAGATTTATTGAAGAGCTCTGTGAATAATGAATAAATTTTTGTTATTTTACACTTCTGGTTTCTGAATGATTCATTTCCTTGTGTCTATTGATTGTCTTCCCTTTGGGTGCAACGAAACTCATTAGGGGTGTTAAGGGCACTTGTGTCGTCAAAAACTCAAACAATTTTTCTCCATCATTTTCACTTGGCGGATATTCAAACTGTAGAAATACCAAATTCAGCTTCCAATAAGAACAATGTGATAAGAAATATTCTTTGACTTTGATCTGTCTTATGTAACTGAACTCGCTATTTCTAACAAGTTTAGATTAAAAATAAAAATTCAATTATGATAAACGATAGACTAAGCTAGTCAAACTGTATAAGTCTCTTTGGAGTTTGATTAACTTAATCCACACTAACAGTTAATAAAAATAAGAGTAATAAACTCGAAAATTGTATAATATAACAAAAAAACTTTAATGAAATTAACCTTTACAATTATAATATGAGAGATCGGTTAAAATATCGATACATATGTTGTCAGTGGATTAAAAGGCTAGAATCGCACGAGAAGGTAACGCAACATTAGTCAGTAAACTCGTTAGTCAATTATTAGTCAGTGAATTATTAGTCGAGCCATAAATTCGTTGATATGTATTTTTATAAATTATTATTAATTGTGCATTGATTTCAACTTTTTGAATTCAAATTGAAATTTAAAAATCGAGGTCCTGTATAATTAATTAATTTTATAATTTGTCTTCTTTTGATTGTCTTTCTTTAATTAATTTTCTTTCAACTACAATATTTTTTCTTTTGTTCTGTAATTTTACCTCATTGATATTTTACTTGACTCGTCCTTTGGAATTGATGAAACTATTTCTTTTCGGAATTTTTTGTCTCTAGCTTTTTCTCGATA
>MQRK01235109.1:0-16983 GCA_001938485.1 Girardia tigrina
TATATATATATATATATATATATATATATATATATATATATTATTGAGTCTTGTGAACGCAAGTTTAATAGTTTGAAAATATAATTTGACTAAAGCTTTTTTATATAATTATTGGACATGTTTCGATGTTTATATACATCATCATCAGCAATTTTAATACAATTTTAATAGATACATTAACTTTAAAATGTATATTACGAATTGAATATTATTATTTATTAGACATTAGAAAAGGTATTAGACATTTTTTGTAGATAAATAAAACTTGAAAAACTGATGTCAGCTTTTAATATTGATAACGTGGAAGATGTTCCAAAAACATCTAACAATGGTCAAGGGAAAATTCATAATAAAATTGTATGAAAAGGTCGATATTTTGGAAAAATAGTACCTTAGAGCTCAAGTTGTATTGTGAGCATTTTTGAGAAAAGTTGCGAAGTTAAAAATTAAAAAAAACCCACAAATAGTTACTTTTACCGAACGAAAAGCTGACAAATGAATTTAAATGTAGTATAAGATTACAATCAAGAGTGACAAAAGTTACAATAATTCTCCCTAACTACTACTATTATTATTTTACGAGAGCAATAAAATAAAATATTTTCTTTTAATAAAAGTTTCATCAGTATATCGTTTTATTTATTGAATTTTATTTTATAACAATCTCATTTTACCGAGCTCTTATCTATTAAACGGTACACTAGTGTCACTGGGTATTAATCCAGGCCAGAGAGTCATTTTTATGTGTACAAAAGTGTATATTAGTACTACATTTTATTTAGATTAGCTACATCTATTGATTAAAATGTTAAAATTATTAGTCGTTAAAAATGTCTGTTAAATATATCAAATGACAGAAATGTTTTATTAACTATTCTAAAGTATCTGATAATCAAAGTATTGGAATTTGATAATCAAATTAAGCTCTAGAATTAGCATCTCATTAGTGACGCGACTTTCGTATTCGTTAGGGAGACTGTGGGGAGAGATGTTGTATTGTTAAGTAATTCTATCCTCTCAAACTTTTGATAATACTTTGACTTTTCTTACAAATTCTATTTGAAATATTTGTCATATGATTTGATTGAACAAAATTTGGACAAAATTTCAAAATTTATTGAACAAAAATAATTGTAAAATCGTTATACAGAATATTATGGATGATAAAATTCTAAGACATAAAAATATAAATCAAAGTTTTAAATGTTTTTTATGGTAAATAATTAATAAATGAAAATTAGACATGTAACGTCTTTGGGTCTAATTGGCTTGCTTTGATAAGTTTTACTGTTTTGGTACTTTCCTGTATATATCTTCCTTTTCCTAGTGAAACATAGACTGTATTAACAACATCAATATGATTTTTTGAACATATATTAACATCACAAACAGAATTGTTATTACAGCAATTATTCAAACAACTTTCTCTATTCGACATTTTTCTTAAATAATATATTTCCGATATTCATCCTAATTTTTAAAATAAATGAAAAATATTTAAAAATTATTATTAAATATCAAGATTCTAATTGGTTAAAATTAAATCTAATCATTTTTAAAAAGTACCAAATAAATTAATATACTAAAATTTTAAATTACATTAAAAATTAAATATTACATTCGAAAATTTAAATATTACATTTGAAAATTATTTTAAATTTTTTTACCTTAAAATTAAATGAAATCATTTTCAATTAGTAGGAATCAAAGAAAATACCAATCAACCATCTGTGTAGGAGAGACACAATCCGAATCAACATACACAATATAAAACAACAAACAATTCAAAACATTCCTCACAGACTGCATTTAAATAATAAAAGCCTTGTAAAAAGACGTATTTTATGTACTTTATTTTAAACTTTCGTGTTAGTTTAAAATTGTGAAATTAGAGGAAAGTTAATTTTTATGAATGTAAATAAAAGTTCTTTGATAAAATAGTCGTTTTATATTTATTGTTATATGTAATATAACAGTGAAGCATAAAATAAACGAATTTGATGAATGTAATAAAGTATTCATAAGAACCAAAAGTGGCTTGGGAAATTTAAGATGAATAAGGTTTAATACAAAGGTTGTTGAACAAATCTATGAATTTCAAAAAAGTCGAAGAAATGTCTATGAAACAAGCGAGCGAAGAAATTAGGAAAGTCAAACATTATTACAATAAATAATGTCAACGGATTTTCGATCAACGAGCTATATTTATTGCAAAATCCAAGAATTACTGGTTCCAAATTATTTATTGGTCCAAAAATCGCTACCATAAATTTCTACTAGGATTAATGACCATATTTCTAAAACATTTCTATAATAATATGAATCAAATTATTAAAATAAATAGTAATGTAAGGTTAATAAAGGTTTGATAGAATCTACAAGTACGAAACTAGGAAGATAGATGAGTGTGAGCACGTTAATATTCGGAAGGATTTGGAAGAATCTAAAATTGAATTTATAAAAATATCAATAATGTTAAATCTACAGTGAGAGAATTCCTTATAGTGTAATCAAAAACCGACTGCACAATGAAATCTAATCTCTTGTACAGATTTAATTGTTACGGTACCAAAACTCGTACATTGGAGAGACAAATTTTCCTTTCAAAACAATGGTTAGTTAACTTTCATAAGCAAGCAGAATGAGTAATTTCTAGATCATTGCGAATGTTACAAATATAGAATTATAGAAGAATGATAGAACCTCAATATCAGTTTTATGTTTGGATTCATATTATGAATGGTTTTATTGTAAATAATTGTTGATCAGACATGATAACCAATTAATTAATTAATTTTCCGTATTGGAAAAGTAAAGAAGCCTCACTACTAAATATTTTCATTTAATTTAGAACAATAAAAACAAAATAATTCTACTAATATTTTGTAGCTTTGAAGGAGATAAAAATCATTAAATAATAATCTGGAAGATTTTGACAAAAACCTACTTCACCTAATTAGTCCCAGCAGGTGCATCAGATTAACTCACAATATTATCCAATATTGTACAGAATTAGGATACAAATAAAATTTCAACTCTCCTAACAATTTGATTAAGGATGAGATGTATATTTAATTAGATATGCCAGGAAAGACGTCTATTGACATAAAATGCGTAAAGTCGATTCAAATTCTTTCGATGTAGCATGGAAAAACCGCATAATTGTCTGCTTAACTGGAAAGGAAAATACATTAAATCCACTTATTATTTTTTTAACGAGTAAGACCACTCAAAGACGTCAAAAATGTAATCATTTTACTACAAATGGATGAATGTCACAAGTTTACAAAGAGCTGAATTTTAGTATGTTAGAAAATTTAATCATTTCGTCCAAGAGTACTCGTTTCAGATGCTTTTCGTTCCTATTTGATGGATGATATAAGAGATATGTTTAGATTTGCTACAAATAATATGGTCGTGTGTATTCCCTGCTTTAAACTAATAATTTTTATTAAGTAAAATGTATTTTAGTGCCGATTATTTGAGGATGGTAAATAATATTTAAACTTGAATAAATTAAATATTATAAAATAATTTTAAATAAAAATACTATTTACCTTATCAACTCGAAAAAACGGTAAACCTCAGTGTAAAAATCTGTATAAGGATATTTCCTCAAAAAATAAAAAAATATAAAAATAATAGGTCTACAAATCCTTAGGGAATACGTGTAAATGAGCCAGAAGAACTAGACATTCTGAAGCAAGCTCCTAGGTCATCAGTAAATTAAGTCTCATTAATTACTTTTTTGTATCAGAAAATCAATTCTAAAAATAATTTGAAATTACAAATAAGTACAAATAGACATCAAATTTTATTAACATCTAATATTACAGGATTTTTTATTGAAATTCGACAACGTTTCATTGAAACTCAACAACTTTTCATTGAAACTCGATAAAATTGGAGGAGTCAAAAATAAAATGATTAAATTTAAAGTAAAGTATTTGAAATATTTTTTTTTGAAAAAATATATGAATAAAATATAAATGAATAAAAATATAATTATACTGTTATATTTATAAAAAATTTAGAAAATAAAGAATATTTGGTAAAAAAAATAATATTAAATTTAAACAATAAAAATTCAAAAGTTCAATTAGTTATTATTTCATTATTCACAGATTTCAGAATGTAAGAAAACATGTTCCTCCAATATCCTTGGCAGTCCGTGGCTCAGATTGACTGCAAACCATTTCTTATTGTTTCGAGGAGTTCATTTTCGCTTCTTGAGTTAGATCTTCTTCCACTTAGAAAACATGTTTTCGATCGGATTAAGGAAAGTTGAATATGGAGGAAGATATAGCAGTTCAAATCCTCTTTCTCCGACTAACTCTTTAATAATTGCTGCATGATGAAACCTTACATTGTCCATGACAAAAACTCCACATACAATATTTTTTGTATCAGATTTTCAACCAGATTTCTTATGAAATAACAGAATGTGTCGGTGTTAAATGCATAATCTTGAGATGAATAATATATAATTTCATTTTTTGTCATTGTGCAACATATCGATAAGTTACGAGATCTCACTGAAGCGACAATTTTATTGGCAGATGTATATCTTTCTGATCTTCCACAATTTGTTTTCATTGCTAAAGAAAAACCGACTTCATCGATAAAAAAATATCTGATTTTCATTATAAGAATTCAATTTGTTTAAAAAAGATAGGACGTAATTTCTTCTAAGGCTTATAGTAGTTTCGTCATTTCTTTTGACTGCAACCAAACTTAATCTCTTGAATGTAAAATTGAATCCTTCCAGTATCTTGTGAATTGTTAATCGATAAATAGAGATCAAATTTATTTTGGACTATATTCGAAAGATCTTTTAAAGATTGAGTACAATTTTCTCCAACCCACTCCGTTATTTGAGCCTTCTTTTCATCTGAAAGTTTAGCTCTTGTGCCATTTGCAATCTTTTCTGAATTTATTTTTCCAGAACTTAAATACTTTGAAATTATCGTTTGTACCGTAGTTATCTTCAAGTCCATTACTTCCACGATATTCTTGGCTGAATTTCCTTTTAAATAGGATGCAATAATTCTTTGTCGATTTTCATTAGATGTTGTTTTGGTTTCTTTCATTTTAAGATATTTAAACTGCTGAAGAATTTAACAATCATAAAGAAATATCGTTATATAATACAAAATCTAATTTACTGATTATCAATTGATTTTTTTTATATTCGGCTAAAAAATAAACAATATATTTGTAGTTTTACATCCTATGCCTGTATTTTTTATGATTTCAAATTCATTACTTTATATTTAATAATTTTATTTTTGACTTCTCCAATTTTGTTGAGTTTCAATGAAACGTTGTCGAATTGCAATGAAAAACCCTGTATTTAACTTCATTATTTTATAGTTTAATGTCTTTATTTATGTAACTATATTAAACTTAATAATATTCACGATAATATTCCCATCTCTTTCGAATTTTATTGAGCTTAAGGCTCTTTAGAGGGTCCACCAAAACTAAAGTTCTAAAGGTGCCCCCCCCAGATATGCCTCCTATAGGGTAAGTGGCTATCCACCGAGTAGTCGGTTTGTCAGTGTTGAAAGACAAGCCATGGAACTTGGTACCATGACTGTATATGCCTTTGGCTGTTCCAGTTGGCGCGTAACATCAGCGAAATTGGCATTAATTTAAATTATTCACGAGTATAATTTTTTTCTATCTTTTCAAAGATCTATAAAATCTCGCTAGTCACAGTTATTCTATAGTCACATATTTCACAAAAGAAATTTTACTTCTGTAACCAGAAAATCTCTATCTAAAATACGACTTAAGTTGTCAATTGTATGATTTATAAAAGTAAAAATTCGGACTTTTGAATTTCGACAAACACAAAAATCTTAGATTTCTAGATCCGAGTTAAGTCAGCTTGATTGTATTATTAAAATTGACATGAAACGAACTATGAATCATAAAATTATTCATTGTAAAGGAATGAAACATATTGAATATCAAATTCGTATAAATAATATAATCAAGTTGTAAGGTTTTATATTAAATGGGTCGTTGTTTATGCATTCAAATGTGTTGACTCCGATGGGAGAGGAAATTAGAAAGCATTGTATGTATATATGACTAGAATCTTTTATTATCCCCATTTGAAGATTAGAATGATATATTAATATTTTAATATTGAAGTATTTTTGAAATTTTATATTTTTGAGTGACTAAATTAAAATCAACTGGTACTTAAATGCTCTTTATTTTTTATAAAATTCATATACTTTTTTCTTTATATTCAATTTCTAGAAGATAACTTCAAAATATTAAAACACTTCAATAGTATTTTTTTTATTTTTATAAATCACTTTATATTATTTATTTATTTTTAGAAGAAGAAATCGAGGTATTTTTTCATCCATTTTTATTTTAATTTGTTTAAATTTTTCATTGAAGTCAGAACTAAGCAAATCTCAATACTTCAAAAAGAATATATTTTCAACTATTTTATGTAAGTTTAAATTTGGATTTACTAAACACGCACACACACACATATATATATATATATATATACATATATATGAATGTATCGTGACATTGAAGATCAAACATTGTTTAGTATGCATGATATCTGAATTTATTTTTATTTATGATTTCTTAAATAAAAGAATTAACAAAAATTTAATAATATTATCTTTTTATTTGAAATAATCATTTTTGAACTGAGATTATCAAGACACTTTGTAAAGACATTTATAATGATTTGTTCTAAAATCATATAATATTTTCAAAGTTTCCTAAAAAAGACACCGATTAGTACATCCATTTATGAATGTTTTGAAATTTCAATAATTATTTCATCTTAAAAATTAAAAAATGGTTCAAATTTATGATTGGGAGGAATATTTTGAATGTTTGATGTTTTGTGTTTGAATGTTGTATGCTGATTTGGAATTGTTTCTCCTACCCAGATGGATGATTAATATTTGAATTCTTATTATCTAAAAATATGCAATGTATAAATTTATTTCTAATTTAAAATAAATGTAAAATTTTAAATAAGTTTATAATTTTTTTAAATAAATAAATTAAAGTAATATTTTTTAAATAATTAATAATCATTTTAATTTTTATCCAATAAATTTTAAGTAAATATTTTAACAATTTATATAAAAGTCCATTTGCTCAGATAATAAAATAAAGCCATTAATTAATAGACTGATGCAAAATTACGAAAGCTTTAACAAAGATTGTCCTGAGGACGAACAAACTTGTTCTAATAATAAAAATGTTAAAGGTCATGTTATGTTATGTTATTTAAAGGTAATGTTATATTGGTGTTCTTAATAATGATTTTATTATCAATTTTATTAGTTTTATATTCGAGTAGTAACATATTCAAGTGAGGTGTGAAATAGGGTGTAATTTTAAAACTCTAAAAATGTACTGCTCTTAGTTTAATCTTCTCATCAATAGAACTTACTTAAAAGACTCAAGGTACTAAACTGAATGTGTTGCCATTATTTGAGTGATAAATGAGGGTTTCTATTGCCGCTTTATGTTTTTAGTGTGACACTAAATTTTAATGAAAATTTTTCTTTTCTTTCGCCATTAATTTTAGTTGGTTGAATTGCTACGAAACAAAAGAAAATAGTTTTTGATATAATTATGAGGGGTTAATTTAATTTTTTTTAAATATTTAAAAACACATTAAAAAATATTTTATTTTTAAAAACGTCTTTGATTTTTAATAGTTGTTTTATTATATCATTTTTAATTTTAAAATATTGAATAAAAATATTTTACCCTTTAAATTAAAAAAATAATAAATTATTCAGGCGAGATAAAAATTTAAATTAACCCCTCATATAATTAATCCATTTATTTAATTTCACGGAATATAACCTAACACTTGTTATCGTTATTAAAAGTTTCATTAGAAGTTTATAGATAATAAATTTGAAAAAAAATATTATATAATAAATTATTAATTATGAAAAACTGATGAATTCAAAAACATTTAGTTTACTTTTTACCTATTTGTAACTTTAAAGACAACAATCTAGCAATTTAACAGATCACCCAAAAAATTGCTAGATCTAAATATAATTAAAAACATAAATACATATTCTTCAAAAAAAATTTTTGACAGTAACAATATTTATTTTTTTCAAAAATACTTTCAATTTTCTCTCAACAAATATTTATTAGAGCATTAAGTTTTTTTTTATTTTAAAGACATCATATTTATTTGTGGTACAATAAATAATTATAAATAAAAATAAATTAGAATAAAACTACAATTTTAATTAAAACATCTTTGGTTGGGTTATCAAAGTACATAGTTGCAAGCAAAGTGGTAGTGCAATTACTGACTATAGAAAACATTGTAAAGGGGGCTTAAATTTCCAAGAGAAAAAGTCTTTAATAACCAAATTTATTTAATTGTTTAAAAAATAAAACTAATAAAGGATAATCAAATTATTTTTTTTGAAAGGTACCATTTTTTAAAGATACGAATTATTTATCATTTGATAAAACTGATTAGGAACGAACAAAATAGTTCTGTCATATGTACTTATTTATTTAAAAAATAGTATAATATAAAATAATATGTTTCATGAAAATGTTGGGGTCTTTTAAAGTATCAATGTTTTAGTTAAAAAATAATGAAAACTTTAAAAATTTTATAAGAAATTTTTGTAAAAGTTTTTCTTAAAAATTAAATTTTTTTTCCATAAAAAATGAAAATGTAAATTAATTTTCTATTTTTTTTTGCTTTATTGCTACCAATTTTTGAGTACACTCAAACATGTTTTTATATAATTTGTTTTATTATTGTTTCGAAAACTATTTTATGTGATTTTTATACGATCCCTATTCACTACACAAAAACAAGTTTGAGTGTAGGCATTTTTTGTGTATGAAGTTCAGATCCCATAGAATTTCGTCATTTTTAAGCCTAAGATTTTGTAAAAAAAATTTAGTACCTTGTATTGAGGGACCAGAAGGAGAAAATAAATAATTAATTTATTCTTTTTTGTTCATTTGAGATATGTTCAAGCAATGTAATATGATCTGTGTGGATTGTACAAATGGTGATTGCAAATGTAACATAAAAATAAATTTATTGAATTAATTTGAAATTTCTTCATATATAATTGTCGAATGAACCTTCCTGATCTAAATCCATTATCTCAGCAAAAACTGTTTGCTAAAATTCTAATAGTCAACAAAAATTAAAACGTGTATAAAGTTACAATCATAAAATTTTTGGTCAGAAAGAGTTCGTTAAATATTTGATTATCATTTTTTAATTGAACTATTATATCTAAAAATAAATCCTTTCTGAAAGGAAATCAACGGGTTGTATATTTGTTTTATTATAATTGCAGCTGAGTAAGATATAATTTTCTTGAAGAACTCATTGAAAATCTGATATTTGGTCGGTATGGAAGTGCAAACTCATTCAGTCTAAAGGCACAGAAGGGATGTAAATGTCCTGTTGTTTCTATGGATACGGTGTTGCATACATTTTCCTAATATTCTTAATTGAGATACATAGATGCGCAATTTAATTTCTAGAATTATTATCAATCATACATACTTTATGTGATTATTATCCTCTTTTGATACACCCAAATTCTATTCATAAGTAGTTCTAGTAATTTTTTGGCACTACTTAATTTCATGAAAATATTTTTATCAGAGATTATATTATATTTATATTTGATATTTTTTCTTTAACTTTAATTATATTATAAATTATTATCCAAACAGAAAGTAATTGATTTGCTATTTTTTTATAATTATTTTTTTAAATATTAAGTAATAATAATTACATGTATAAAAAGAGCTTTTTATATTACCACGTTTTTAACAATCAATTTTTTCTACTATATTGTCCTTAAAATTTCAGTTTTCTATTTTAAAATATTTAATCACTCTATTCTCACTAAACAAACACAAAATACACAAATTTTTACGAAATATTTATATAATTTAGATATCACTGTTTACATAAACTATTAAAATCCCTATACTTTCAACAACGCCATTTATCGATGTTCATCAATTCCTATACATTTAGATTGATCGGTATTAGCGTTAACTAGAATTGATAAAATAAATGGATGAATTAAAATGAATTTATATCGTAAGATATAATCTGATTTTAGCTATTAATAATTATTAATTAACAACAACGGAGATTCAAATTTAATCAAAACAAAGATTCAAATCATTTTATTATACAAAATTTACCAATATAAATTGTCTCCATGCAAACTGTTTTTTGCGAAAATGACAACTTAGATATGTCCGATCAACTTGAAATATTTTTTTTTTCATGCATTGTCTTTGGGTTTTGATCTACTCTGAAAATTTCAGTCCGATAGCTAGTCAAATTTTGTTGAAAGTATAGGGATTTTAATAGTTTGTGTAAACAGTTGATATCTAAATTATTTAAATATTTCGTAAAAATTTGTGTATTTTGTGTTTTTTTAATGAGAATAGAGTGATTAAATATTTTAAAATAGAAAACTGAATTTTTAAGGACAATATAGTGGAAAAAATTGATTGTTAAAAACGTGGTATTATAAAAAGCTCTTTTTATACATGTAATTATTTCTAGACCTGCTCTTTCATGTCTCCAATCTCTGACTTTTCTCATTTTGCCATACATGCTGTGAGCACCTAGGCTTTCATGTTTTTTTTCATATTCTTTTAGTCTTCTTTTCTGCCATTTCAATTTCATTACAATTTAAATCCAGGTTAATCTCTTATAAAAAATTTTGAGGATTATCTGTGAAATTTTGTTACAATTCATTTAATCGCACTGATAAGGTAAAATCTAATCCCATATGGATCATTAGTTCTACCAGAGAGTAGCGATGTCCAAATACCGGGTTAAATCAACCATCATTGGCACAAGATTAGGAATTATACAATATTGAAGGTAAAGTATAGATAGAAAGGTGGGTGACTACTATGATGTTAGGCAGTGCAATATCTGTTAATCTCGTCCTATAATATATAAAATGAACTGACGATAGTGTTTATTGCAATGTTTGATGCTTCTTTTAGCGACTCTAATTGAGTATTGGCGAATGTCATATGGTTGCTAAATAACATGTTGGAGTAGGACATCGTTACATTCATAACATCTACCTAAGCACCCTACGACAGAGTGGTAGATGGTAACGATCTTGACGAATCGATTTTCTAAGTCAACTTTAACGTCGAGGTAGGAGGTGACTGTGACTTCCAGTCGGACCTAAAATTGGTTTTCTGCTTTCAAAGGAGATTTAACTTCTTTTATCAATACATGGTTGTCGATGATGTCAGGTCTTTTGTAATAGCCATTTAGGAATGTGTGTTTCTTTTCTTTTTTAACATGACCAAGGCCGAAGAGTTGAATAAGGAAGTTGGTGAGGTCGTTAACGATTTTTGTGCATCATGGCTTAAAAGGTCTAGAAAGTTGACAGCCGTTGACGATATGCGTTGGAAATTCAAACAATGGGTTGCATCTTCTACACATATTGGAATGATTTTCGCTGAAGAGGTATGATATGAAATTACAAGAAAGTAGGCCTAATCTTGCACGGTGTATAACGTACCAGACATCAGAGGTGATCCCACTAATAATGATTATTTTGTTGAGATTTTAGTTGCTGTTGTTTCAGGGAAGATGTTGACCAGTCGTTTGTCTTTTACGAGGAGGATTTTAGGGGTGTGATTGATATAATTAAAGAGAATTGAAGAGGTGGCTTTTTTATTAGTGGTGTTTATGACTACAAGTTTTAAGGAGATATTGATTCTTCTGGAATCGGGTATCCAATCAAACGTTATTTTAATGCCGAATTATCGCTGAAGCATGCATTTGACGATGGGGATTTTTCGACCATTGACAGACAGCTTTTTCATAAGGTTTAGGTGAGTTTATATTAAGAGTTTGGAAGATGACGGGAGGTTGCTGGAGTTGTAGAAATCAATGAGGTCGTTTATGATTGCATGTTTAAGTCTTTTTAATTGACGAGACTGAAGATATAAATGATGGACTAAACCGTGTATTCGTTCGCCATTCTTCAAATGCAGGTGCCTCCTTCGGTTGTGGTGGTGTAGAAGATGTAGTCAATGGTAAAGGTGGGAAACGCATGATTATTTGGACATATGATCTGAAATCGGGTGCTTTATTTCTGTTCTTTGAAAATTTATTAAATACAATTTTGTTATTGCGGAAGTGGAATGTTAAGGTGGAGTGTAGGAAAAGCTTATAGACGGTAAGTTTTTGGATAAGATATAGGTTTGATTTCTCGATTTTAAGTTAATGAGACTGGGAGCCCCAATGAAACATATAGGTTGATGGGTAGTAACGAAAGGAATGGTTGCAAATTTAATGGAGAATTGATTAGTTCTTTCGTTCTTAACTACAATGAAATGAGTCTTGTCATCAATAAATCTGTTCAGAATATTATGCAGGAGGTCGTCTAAACCTAATACATGTTTATTAGATGCAGGGTATTTTTATTGCTCATAAAATGAAAAAGATTGTCTTATATGAACTAAAATACGGTATTTGGAAATAAAGTATTGGGTCAAAAAATCTAATCACACTTTATATAAGTTGTTAGATTATCATTGCCTTTGGAAATAAAAATAAACGGGAAAGTTTGTCTTGTTAGTCAGATATAAAAAGTTTTAAGAATTGAAAACACAAGTACAAATATTTATTTTGTTTAATTTAAAAATCTATTTATAGCAATGTGTTTTCAAAGAATACATTAATAGTACGTGTAGAAAAATTGAACAGATTGACTTCTCTAATAAATAAATGCTAATGAATTGAAAAGGAGACCATAAAAAAGCAATAGATTGTATACAATTTTAAAAAAAAAGATTGAGACACTGGCAGTCACTTTTCAATTGAGCTATAATACCATAAATCGTATTAATAATATTGTTAATCCTTTTTATACTTCTGTAACTAGATTCTTTAATGTTTATATTTAATCAGAATATTTGTATTTAAAAAGGAATATTTTTAATAAATTTTTGGATGATATAAAAAATTCACAAAAAATAATTTAAAGGATTTTAAATTATAACTTAAAAAATAATAATAAATAAAAAACGAATGTATAAATTTAATTAATTAACAAATTTAAATTAAAATATTGATTAATATTTATAATTGGAAATTAAAACATTAAAATGATTATTTTTCAAATATTGAGATAAATTTAATAAATTATAAATGTTAACATTGAAAATAAAATAAATTATAATTTACCAAAATTGTAATTTATTTACATTATGAAAATTCATTTGAAAAACTATATCCAATGTATTTTTATTTTCTTCAAATTTATTATTTATATTTATTATTTAAAAATTTTCTTATGTAAGGACACTGTTTTATTGGGAATGGAAGAATGAAGCAAACAAACTTTTTCAATTTTATACATTCGTTTATTTAATACTTTCTAAATGTAAACAACAATTTCATTTGATTCATGGAATATTTAATATCTAAATTAACTAGAAATAAAAATAATTTTTCATATATAATAAAATTTTAATATACAATAAAATCGCATTTTTGTGAATGTATGAAAATTGTTCATCAGTGTTAAAATTTAATCATTATAAGTCGGTATAGATTTTTTTTCATTAAATAATAACACTAAAGTAACTGATCGATTTATTAAAAGTTTTCTTTTTGTATATGATAAGGTAAAATAAACTTCTGGAAATGTCAAAAGAATAATTAACATTTGACTCATCAATATTGGACATGTATATGTATGTATGAAATAAAATATTGCAAAATAAATTCATAAATTAGTTTATGTTTGAGTGCTAATTATAGATCATTTTTATTAATATTTGTCCAAGAACTGTCAAAAAAAGAATATAAATATTTATATATTATGTACTTTTGGAATTCAAGCGAGAGAAGCTTTACAACTTCCATTGCTTATCAAATTTTGTTACATTGAAATTTTTTTGTTACAATGACATTCATTATACTTTTCTTAGAAGTATCCTTAATTTCAAAGATTCTATTAACATTTATTTATAATAAAATAACAGATTTATATTTATATACTCATTCCTGTTTTTATTGATATATTTGCTGTTGTATTACCACCACAACATCATTTAACCAGTCGAAACCATCATACCCATACACCATCCTAAAATCATTAGTTGGCTGTTTTTGACATTTTCCTGTTGTTTGTAATAATATTAGGGACAATTGTTGTATTTAACTTTCCCATATCTCTATTTTTATCTTAAAATAATTTTAATGAAGAATATTTTGTATTTTAACTGTCTGCTGGTCTTGTTTTTCGTACAGGTATTAATGAATATATAAAAAAATATATTCTTCAATACTCACCACTGGAGATATAATAATATATTTTGTAACAATATTAAAGATATTGTTAATAAATTTGAAGAAAATAGTACAGAAGAACTTAAAACTTATTCCTGTCTTATAACGAATAATTATAAATTAGCTAAGGTTATAATTACTAAGACAAGACACATTAGACTGTTCTAAAATAGTTTTATTAATTTTAAGATGATTTTATAAAATTTTAATTACTTAGAAATATCTCGATTCATTATTTTTGTCAATCTAAAAGTCTATTCTGTTTTTACAAACTTCGAATTATTATATACTTCGGTAAAATAATATTACTGAAGAGGATTATGTGATGCATATTTTTGAGTAAAAGTGTTTTGATTATAATTTATACAAAAATATGAATATATTTTTATACGATGAGTTACTTAATTTTTATCGAAATTTAAATAATTTTAAATAGATTTACAAAATATTAAATTAAATATGTATGATGAAAGTAGAATTAAATATTATTTTTAATTTTTGAAAAGAATTAAAAATAAAGTGAGATAAATGCACATATTTAAAATAAAAAAATAATCGTTTCGCCAACAGTAATTTATTAAATTTTTAAATTTATTTATAAAAATTAAATTATAATTGTAAAATTTATAAAATTTTATTATAACATTAAATTTTAATTTACAATTATTTCTTAAACATATTATAAATTTTAACTTGTTTATTATTTATTTTTAAATTCTTATTTTAAAACTTTTATTAATCATTTCCTATTAAAATATATTAATTTTAATTACTGTAAACTTATTTAATTTTTTGTTCCTTTTTTAAAAAAATCATTTTTAATTTTTTTTATTTTATAAAATTTATGTTTTTATTTAATTTTTTAAAATGTTAAACTGAACAAAAATCTATAAATTATTTGGCGAATTGAAAATTTTAACTAACTCCTCATAAGAATTATTCAACATTTTTAGGTTGAATAAAAGACTATTTTAATAAAATAAATCAGTGAAATCTTGATCATTAGTTCTTATTATTCATAAAGAGATTTTGGTTTAATAATAAATTGAAAGTCTTATTTGATTTTTATTCTAAAAATATTTGTTTCTTATCTTAACGATTAAATATTTTTTTGTTAGTTCACAGCTAAAATGGTTTTTAGGCTAAATTTATAGATTAATTTTCATGAGTTTATATCTTTTTAAACTGACTTGGTTAATAATATATTGTCTTAGAGGGTTTGCGCGGTGAAACGCATGTTTTGATAGTTTTTTTTACAAAATATTTTCATCCCTGAAAAATAAGTGATTCTTTTATTTTTTCATTTTTATTATTGGATAATTTTATTTAACTTTGTGTCAATTATTTTTTGTCTTATTAAAGGAATGTGTAAAATGAACTTATATATTTTTAAAATAAAAAAATAGTTTTGAGTAAATATTGTCTCTAAGAATTGGTAAGACTTAGAGACTATCTTGGGTTCAAGTTATTTTTTTCATATCATTCTTCCGCATTCTAATCTATTTTGCTGATATTTTATTAATAAATTCTTTTGTAATATTATATATGTAATGTTAAAATTTCTTTTGTCTTTAGTGCTTTCCAAAAATTACAGTGGCTCAGAAAGTATTCCTCAGTTAACTTATGAAGTAATTATTAAAATTCGATTCCAAAATTATCATTTGTAGTCAGAAAATTATCGTGATAACGAAAATACTTTCAATGAAGCCAGGAGTAGTATTGATGAGCATGTCGTATCCACAGATTCAGAATATCCTATCAATAGAAGTCCACCAACTCCTGATCTAAGAAAGGCAGAATTGGACTCTAATGACATTTCAGAAGGGATCCGTGTTTTAATTGTACAGCAAAACTATTTAAGGGCAGGTGTGATTCAGTTGGCCAATAATGAAGGTACTTAATAGATTTATTTAATGATTATCAATTTCATACGTTCTTGTATAGATAATCAAAAATTATGGCAGGTTAAACTTGATGGGGACAGAAAATGCCAAGATATCATAATATCAGAATGGCAGCTATTGGAACAAGGTGTAAGAGAAGTGATTCCAACTTCCATTCATCAGTTAACACAGGGTGCCAGAGTCTGTGCTAATTGGAGTGTTCAGTTACCCCTTAACTTGTATCCAGGAACAATTTCACGCAGTAAAATGAGTAAATTTAATTTGTGATGTTTCTATTTCTGTTTATTTTCATATTCCTCAATAACAATTTGTGATTTATGTATTTTAATAAGGAATTATTTATAAAAGTAGATTAACTAAGCAATCTAATTTTAAAATAGAAGAAACAATGATTATAGTCAATATGTATTGGGTGTACAACTAATTAATTTCGTATTTTTTTGTTAAAAAACCATTTATTTAAGTATAAAAGTGAAAAAATATTTTATTCAAAATATTGTCCATCGGAAGCGGCAACTTTTTCCCATCTGTCAGGCAATTTATGGATTCCATCCCAAAAAAAACTTCTCATCTTTTGCGCCGAGAAAGTCATCATGCCATTTTTTAATACCTTCAACATTGATGAACCGTATTCCAGAAAGGTGATTCTGCATCGACCGAAACAAGTGGTAATCAGAAGGAGCTATGTCTGGGCTATAAGGCGGGTGAGGTAGA
>MQRK01235125.1:0-25308 GCA_001938485.1 Girardia tigrina
GTAACCGCGACCGTTGCTATGGTAATCGGGACCGTTGCCATGGTAACCACGATAACCCATACCGTTGCCATGGTTACGGCTAGGGGGGGTGTAGGCAGAATGCCCATTTTTACCCTACTAGAGGTACTGTAGATAGAAAACCAGGGCAACTCAGAAGCCGCAAGAATCCATTGAAGCAACGACATAACATGTAACTAAATGGGTAAACTTTATTGATATAAAGTAACAAATAAAAAATAACAATGGCTAAATTAAAATGTTTGTTAAGGCAGCCGACTGATTCGTTTACTGAATCAATAAACTCACTTATTGTGAATATCAATATAACAATATAAATATAAATATGAAAGAGACAAGGCAAACCATTGTTATGCATTAAAAAAAATTGCCAAAAGTTCTTGATGTTGATTGCAGATCTAACAGCAGATTAGGCTAGAATTTGAATATTGTCTTTCATGTTGATGAAACTTTGGACTTTGAGTTTCACTGAAGGCATTATACAGGAAGTGAGGAGTTGCTTCTTACTTTGAGTTTAGAGATCTTCAAGACTTTAATTCCTTGGATATTCATAGTTGATATTCTTGACACTATCTATATTTTATCAGTGTTTATGCTTATAGTTATGTACAGTTTACAAACAAATTATCTGACCACCCTAATTTTTAGTTTGCTTTTACATTACCTTATGACTAAAATTAAACGGAAAAGTTCAGTTCATCGTCTAATGAACAAAGAAGAAGTATGGGTAAAAATCAATTGTAATTGTTAAAATATATTCATAAAATATTTTCTAATTCAAATTTAATTATTTTAATCCGCTATCAATGTATAAGATTTATTAAATATAAATAAATAAATGTTAAATATTATAAAATAATTCGTTCAATTAAAATTCACTAAATAATAAATATAAGAATATAAATAATACGGAATATAAATAAAAGTTTCATTTAATTTAAATACGTCATTAAATTCAGTTTTATTTAAATGCAGAAATTTATTTTTGAAACAATCGTAGACAATATTTTTTTAATAAATTATTTGTTTAATTGCCAAATTATTTTATTTTTATAAAAAAAGTGTATTTTCTTTCAAAATTTTTTTTTGGTCAGATGAAATTTCCAAAAAATGATATTGATATTTTAGTTATAAACAAGAAATGCGAATTTTAATAAATAAAATTACACAAAATAAATAATTATATAATAAATAAATTATTATAATTGACAAAAACCAAAAATAATTCGCTGAAAAATAATGACTAGAAATGTTTTGTATTTAATTTAATTGAAAATGTATTCAAAAAGATTTAAAAATTATTCTTTCAATTACCAAAAACAGTGCATTGAGTTGGAGATGCTCATAATATGTGTGAGGAATGTTTGGTATGATGTGCCGTATGTTGTAAAGTATCTTGTCTCTCCCAAAAATAATTGCCGAATTTATAATATAACATGTATTTGGTTTAAAGAATTTAATTAAATTCAAATGGTTGTTTAAATAAATGAATTCGACTGTTATTTTAATAAGGGCTCGTACGTAAAATAATTACGCGAAAATATGGATTTTTAGACCCTCTCCCTCCTTGTCACAAAGTGTCACACTTTCATAAGACCCCTCCGGGGTGTCACGTCACAAATCACAAAAACAAAAAATATACAAACTACAATATTTTGTTTATTTCTCATCAATTTTTTCCCAAATTTGAGCTAAATGCTCTTTAATTGTAAAAATTGGCATAGTTTCCTGTCATTCATATTCTTTGGGCATTGACAAATTCATAATTTGTTCGTTAAAAAGATCTTTGATACATTCAACGCATTCAGCTCCAGTATTATATTTAATTATTGCAAGTGCTTGATTTTCCTCTTTTCGTATTATCTTTTTTAGTTTGAGGACCTCGAATCTTTCGATGTCGTATAAAAATTTAAGTCAAACTATTGAATGAATATGCATAAAATTTATTCCCATTGCAGATACTTGTTACAGATTAAAGATTTAAAATTTTTAAAATTTCAAATTTTTGAAAACTTTTACAGTTTTAAATTTGAAGGGAATTATAGTGATTTTAAAAGTAATACATCGTGTATTAAAATTTACATAATTCATTTAATTTTAGTGCTAAGTCAAGCATTATTTTATTTATTGTTTTTTGAAAAAAGATTACAATAATAATCTTTTTTTGTGACGTAACAATTTTTTAGACCCCTACTCCCTTCTTATCACAAAGTGTCACACTTTCACAGACTCCCCCTCCCCCTCTATGCGTTATGTATTTTACGAACGAGCCCAAAGATTATTTAGAAGATTGAAACATTTCATTGCAAAAGAAGATTACGAACTTTTATGTCATAAATAAATGTTTACCACGTGAAATTTTGACTTCTTCAAACAGTAAGAAAGGTCATAACTTATCTTTTCTTTCAAAGAAAAATTTAATTAAAATTTAAATTAAATAATTCATTATTGAAATTATCAATAATTAAACAACATTTGTTTAAATCGTTTGATTTAATAATAAATAAACTTTTTGAAATTCGACTTCATGTTTTCTTGTTTTTTACGAATGGATTTTAAGAATGGGTTATTTCAATAATTAACAATTTTAAAAAAACAATTACAATATATTAAAATAAATTTTAAGGAATTTACCAGAGAAAAATCAAAATGATAAACGAATATACAAATAAATGTTATAGTAAAATTTTTTTAATTTTATCAAATAAAAAGAAGTATAAATTTATTAGCGAAATGTAACTTTATATTTGTTATAATTCTAAAATATATTTCTAGTAATTAATAATGACAGGAATGCGATTAATTGTAAGATTTTCCTGATCTATTTCCGCTTTTCGTTAATAGAATATTCTGGAAAAGAAAGTTAATTTTAAAAATACACAAGAAAGTTAATGATTGATAAAAATTGCAATTTATTTGTTAAAATACTTTTATGTTTTATAAAGGATATCACATAAATATTATTACGATTAGGAATATTGAAAATTGAATATGAATGTGATGTGTTTATTTGAATGTGTTGAAATTGGAATTATGATTCTTCCTCCCAGTTGGAAAATTTGTGTCCTATTGTATTTGCAATAGCTGATCATTCGAACAGGATTTACGTTTTGAAAATTAATGAAAACTTAATAATCCGATAAAATTTACATTGAAAAAGTCATAAGTTAGAGGAAATTTTAAATAAAAGAAATATTTTTTTAAATATTTAAATGAAAATATTTAAATTTTTAAGTAAAGACATTTTAGAGGTCACTGCAATTTAATTTTACAATTAATTTTAATTTTTTTTATAATTTCATTAAATATTTTTCAAATAAATGAAAACATAAATTACGTAATTTTTTTGAAATGTAATTGTATTTAAAAATATTTTTAAATAGTGAATTTTAAATGAAATTTAAATAAAATAATTTTCAAGAGTAAAACTACTAAATTGATTAATTTCATAACGAATATCTAAATTTGTAAAAAATTAAATAAATAATAAATATTATTGAAAGATGAAGAAATTTGTTCGAATAATCATTATTAAAAAATTCAGAAATAACACTAATTAGAATGATGACAAATGGTGAAGGATCTTTCCGAGTGTCGTTAAGGAGATTGTATTTATTGCATTTGCGATTATTATTATTATTATTTTTATTATTATTATTTTTATTATTAATGTTAATATTAATATTTGTTATATCTCAGAGGGAGTCTTTTTGTTAGTTGGCTCTCGTTTTGCAAGTCGGAGACTCGTCGTCGGATTGGCAATCATTGCCAATTCTTGCGGCATTGCTCGCAAAATATGTATTATTTTTCGACGCATTAAACAGCGCTTTCATTTTATCTTTGGAGGCAAAATCTAACGCCTGCGTCGGGAAATACCGGATGCAATTTGCCAGATTTCCTCTCTAAAATGGAACTAAACCTTCATTTCGAAATGTGACAATCGTACAATCGATCGTCCAGTTGTATGGTCGGTCAATGAGACCTTGTCTCAACATTTCTTCTTGGTTTTAAACCAACAATTTAACACGTTCTATCGGAACTTCTGCTGTTTTCGAGATCACAGCAGCAAAGTCGCTCAACGCAAAATTTTCAATAAAACTCAATTCCTTCATAATGATGATAATAATTAAATAAGAAAAGAAATCAATAATTTTTGTTTGATATCAATTTTTTCTGCCAACTTTTATTCGTTAAAACAAACTCAACTCATTAATTATTAATATATATATATATATATATATATATATATAATTATATCGGTAATAAATTTACTTTTCTGATCCATATACATACATATATATACATATATATATATAACTATATATACACAATTTTAATTAAAACATTTTTTACTTAAATATATATTTTTTTTCATTTTTAGTAAAAAATTCTTTCTGAAATTCTTTTAATTCATTCTGAAACATCCTCCCCTTGATTCGACGCAGGAGAATCAGAACAGTAACGTAGCTCGAGAGGAAAAATCTGAGTTATGTTCTTTATCATTCTTTTCCCATTAGCGAGTGCTTCTACTACTATCACCCTTTGGTCAGCTCCTTCAAAGACCTTTGTCACTCGAGCTAGCCTCCACTTTCCCAGATCATACTTACTATCCAATAGCCATACCATTTCTCCTTTTTCTAACGACTTCGATTCCTTTTCCACTTTGATCTTTTCCTACACGTAACAGCAAGTTCTCATCTCCAACGCTTCCAGAAAGGATGTGTCAGTTCTTGCACTCTTCTCCATCTTAACCTAAGGGAAGCTGTATCCGCTGGCTCTAGATCTTGTTCTCCGGTTTCTAGCCCACCTCTTAAATAACAATTTGGTGTCAGAGTATTATCATCCTTCGGATCTTGGCTAATCCGGCTAGTCCAAAATCTGCAATTGATTCCTGATAGACAATAAGCCACACCAACAAAATGTCCATCTCGTTTATGTTGCTCTCATATCAATAACAACGTTATCCAGCTATCTTATTGAAGAATCCTGGAAAACGAGTCTCCCAATCTAAAAATGCAGGTTCGTTAACTTAGAATTCGCCCTCGTTAATCCATTCTAATCGATCTTTGGATTCATCTCCATCAGAGGGCTATTACCTGGAACCTTACCCACTTTAGTCATTCCTTCCATCTTCTTGTGATAAACTTATCTTTATCTTCGCGAAAGATCCTCACATTCCTCTAACTCATCTTTTGATAGATTACGTTTTTCTGTTTGAACTTTTTCCTTGCGGCAATTGGTTATAAATCTGATTACCCAGGTTCGTACCTTCAACAACCTTGACCAAGTCGAGAATGACCCTGTTTATAACTGTCATAATTGAATTTCGGATTTACTTCTTCCTGTACTTCATTTACCGCCATGAACAACCGGTTCGGTTTCTCTTCCATTGGCATACAATTCAAATCAGTATTCTTACAAGACTGCCATGTCTCTTCTGATTTATATACGATAGGAGACCAAGTTAACCAGTTCTCCCAATTTCTGAGCTCATCTGTTTTAGTCCTCTAGACCAGTGGTTCCTAACCTGGAGGTAATTACCCCAGGGGTAAAAAGGGTAATTCTTTAGGGGTAAAAAGGCATCCACTAAATGTTAGTGATGCCATCTTTGTTACTAAAAAATACAGTACAGTAACGCATTTGGTTCATATGACATATACTCTTTATTACTATCGAAACTGCGTGTATAAACCAGTTTGATATGAGAGAGGTTGAGCATGTATTCCGGCGCATTATCGCGTTTGAGCTCCACAATGCACACACGTGATGCGCTGTGACTCAGTACCCAGTCTATCGGGCCGTATTGGTAGTTTGAGATTTAAACAAGTCATATATAAAGTCATATTTAAACAAGTCAAGTTCAATTGTCTCTCATTACGTATAACTACCAGTTTTGAAATAATTAAAATATTATTTACTTTTTTGACTATAAGTAATCTTCGTTCCAAAGCATTGATTCTAGACTTTTCTGCCAACCTCTTTATCATTCGGAAGCCGTTCCTCTTTCTGTCACGGTTCTTCAAGCTGCCAAAATCGCCTCACTTCCCCTTCCAGATTTCTGATGCAGTAGGTCCAATACGCTTCCTGGTAGTTAGAAGGGACCATCCCGATACACGTCCACCCCATTGTTGTCAATCTAGCGACCGGTTCTCCTTCCTTTCCTTTAATTTCTCTTAATGAAGAATGTAGTTCCGGGTAATATGCTCCTATAAGCATATCAACTGATCCTTTTGAACCAATATGAGAAAAATAAACATTTTTCGAATGGTTTCATTGAGAAGCCAATCTTCTCCAGTTGGTCACCTTCATATTCTCCACTAGGGTCTTGACTGCGAATGCATGAATTCTTTTGTTTACTTTTCCATCCAAACTTCATATTTCAACTCCAATTTCCTTTACGTCCAACGACGTTTCAATCCTCCAATCACTCCGACCGAAATATTTTTATGTTGCTCATTCAGTTTAAACTCGTTATCAACCGCTTCACTTATATAGGTCAAAGAACTAGCATTGTCAAGAAGAGCGTTTATAAATAAGGACTTTGTATTCAGCTTTATTATCATCGGGACTGTTCTCAGAGCTACGTAACGATTCTCGTCCTTTTTTCTGTATTTCTGGTTGCTACAGTCTGTCCGCATTTATGTGTTGATTCAGTAATCTCTTTTCCCTCATAGTGAATTAGAGAGTGGTGCTTTTTCTCGTATTGTTTGCATTTTTGGCGTATCCAACAATCTTCAATTTATGCTTTCCTTTTAAACAATTGAAACATAATCGCTCTTATTTTACAAATTTATATTTTTCCATGACTGACATTTTCTTGAATCGACCACAATCTTCTAATAGATGATTTTTTTCTTGTCAAGACCAGCATTTTTTATCGTCTTAAATGCATTTGGTTCTTGTCACTCTAAACTAGTAAAAATGTGTTTTTTGAATTTTACTCTTTTGGGATCCGGTTCCAAATAATCTGTCCTGAGTGCTTCTTCTGAGTACAGATTCCTTAGAAATCCATTCATGTAATTTCTTTATCCTTGACTCTTCGGAATGAATATAAAAAAATGAATATAAAAAATATAAATCTCTATCCACCTTTTGTACTATAATAATATAAAAAATATAAATCTCTATCCACCTTTTGTACTATAATAATATATCCATTGGAAGTTTTTTCAAGAGACATTGAAGCACCATTCCGTCACGCAACTCAGATTCTTTTTCCATTTCTCTTAATCGTACAATGATATTTTCAGTCATTTCCGTAAACTTTTCCATTTCTTCCACTTCCCCGGATCTGATTGGGCGAAATTTCTCAAATTCCTTTAGAATTGAAAGATACAAGCGTTTCTTTCCACCATATCTTGAATCCAGGCGCTGCAAAGCCAAATCAAAGGCCTGAACCCTATAACCGAGACTTTCAGTTAATCGAAGAGCAGGACCACTCAAATAATTGCAAAGGTGGAGTAACTTTTCTTCATTGGGAGCTTCCGCTTGTTCAATACAGTGTCGGAAGGATACTCTCCAGCTTTTATACTCCTTTACATTCCCGTTGAAAGTTGAGATTAAACGTTTTTAAATTGCTTAAGGTCCTTCTTTCTGTGGTTGCTGAACCATAGCTTCGAGTGGTCGTTGTCGCTCTTGCTTCTCCTTTGATCAGCAATAGGTTTTCCAATTCTTCGTACTTTCTTACAATACATTTCAGATCTTCCTCAATTTCAAAAGTTTCATCCTGTTTTCCCAGTTTGATACCGATTTCTTTCAAAGTTTCCAGATTCTCCAGTACTTTAAGATATTTTCTTCATACTGGTCTCTGGCTTTCATTTGTTCTCCTTCACGAAGAGTAGGATCGCAAACTTTATTACTGAAATGAGTAAGTAACCCTTTTTCTATTTTTATCTGTTAAGCCCATCGGATAATTTCTTTTTCATTTCTTCTGATTCCATTCCACCTCTAATTCGTAATACAAGATTGATTGTCGCTTCATCTGGTATGCTTTGATTAAGTAGACTTACTCCGTTTTTTAACAATCTTCCTGCACTCACCAGACACTGGTGGGCATTCGGAATACCCTATTTATCCTGAATTTTGGCATTAATAATCTGTCGTGTCGCTCGCATCGACATCCAAGGTAATAGTTTTCCCTGTCAATGTCTTAACGATCAGTTGGATCGGCTTTATCTCAGAGTGTCTGATTGTTACGCTACTTATTAAATGACACCCAATCGGGTTGTTCTGGATACTTTTAAAATTATTATCTTGGGATTGATCCATCAAAATGTCGATATGAGCGTCCTCAACTCCTGAAAAACTCTTATTTAATTTCACCATGGAGAGATCCTTGACCCCCTAGGTAACTTGTACCTCAAAATTTTAACCTGGGCGATCACATTTGATTCTCGATCGATTATCTTTTTACAGATCTCGTCTTCAAGCGGTCTCTTTTACAGAAGATCAATTCGCTTTTTCTAGGAAATGACGGGACTCAGAAACCGAATACTAATGAAGTTTATCATGTGGAGCAACATTTCAGCCACCGGCAACCACTTTCTCATAATAAACTTCAGCAGACCCTTTGGTTTAAGCATGCATTCATCCCTATACAATTTCAAATGAACCGCACACCAGTGAATCTAAAAAAACTACACTGGTTCCACCAACCGTACTCGGGATCCCGTCAGAATACACGACACCCATAGTTGCTCCCCCCACGACATAATAAAAAAGGAAGGATGTCCCATAATTTGTATTGATTTTAAGTTTATTATATAAATTATTATTTAAATTAATATAAATAATTATATTACAAGAAACATTAATATTAACAAAAATAACACAGAGATCGTAAACAAATGTCACCTGAATTGACGGCGGATGACGACAACCACGCTTTGCTACCATTGTTACTGTCTATTTTAATTTTCTTGACCCTCTGATGGTCATTTCTCGCTCTTTGAAAGCAAACTCGTAACATCTATTTGAAAACTTGCTTTTCAATGAATAACGTTGCCTATAACAATTTAAAACCATTTAGAGTCAATCTGGAAAAAGGAAAAAAACGATTAATGAGTTCCTCATGAACTGAACGACGATCCTTCACTTCCATTACTCAAGAAGAATAACCGCTTAAAAGCTTATTATCATTTATTAGTTAAGGTGTTGTTTCGGCATCATAGGGTAAAAGGATTTATTCTTTTATTTATTATACTATTATATTTTTTATTAATAGCCGACGTTCGTTATCCAAGGGAAGAAAAAATTGGGCTTTTAAATTTTAAAATTTGTGGTACAAATTTAATATTCAAATTTAATGTTACAGAAATTTGTTAAAATGTTCTAAATTCTTTAAATATTTAAAATGGTCATTTTACTATTTTGTAATTTCAAATAAAACAGATTAGGGAATAAGATCGATGGCTTATCTGACTAATAATTCAATTGAACCAATATCGTGTAATACAATAAAAAATCGAAATTAAAAAAGGTAAGTAAAATAAAATAATAAGAATAAAAGACAATTTGGAAAAGATAAACGACAATTAATCTCTTTTATTTTCTGTGATCATTTGTTTGGGAAAGAAATAATTTCAATCTTTCAGTTGTTTTTTTAATTAGTTTTAAATTTCCTCCTCGTAAATAATCTTTAGAAATATTATTCGGTAAATCTTCTAGAGGAAACCATTTGGTATATTCTATTTCTCTGTATACATTCGGATACATGTATATATCCATATCTATATCCTCAACAATATAGTACCGAAAGTACATTCCGTATTCACACAAATCGAAATAACGGTCGGCTTTAATAAGATTAGTTACGTTTACTCCGATTTCTTCATACGTTTCTCTTATCGCACAATCCATGAGACTCGAGTCCGTCGATTCGACCTTACCTCCCGGAAATGTTAAATATTCGTTTGATACACCTTTTGTGAGAACAACGTGCTTCTTTTCTTTATCAAGCAAAATTATATTAACACGAGGAAGATCAATTCGACTTTTGCACCATTTGTCGTACTCAACGCCGACATCGAGGTATTCAGGGAGAATAAAATTCAAATAATGTTTAATATTATTAATAAATATTCTCATATTATTTTTTGAGGGTATTTCAGTCACTTTATAAGAATCTATATAATACCAATACATTTTTTCAAGTTGGGTAAAGAAAATTTGTAAGTCTTTAGTAAAAGTTCTCACTTCTGTAAAGAATCTTACAAATAATTCGTTAATGATGTCTGATGTTATCATTATTAGTTAATAAATTAATATTGGTTAATTATGTTAATAAAAATAAGTAAATGGAATTCGAAAAATTAAATTATGTATTTCAATCAAAATGTATTGGTCAAAAATATATTATAATTTTCTATCAAATTTTTAAAAATATTATTTCAAAAATTATATTTTTTTATAACAATTCTTTAATTTTAAAAATTGAAATGTATATATAAAAGAAGAAAAAAAATTTATAATTCAAATTATTCTTTCAAGAAAGGACTTTTTTATTTATTCTAAAGTTAAATAAAATTTTAATTTAAATTTTAAAATTTTAAGCAAAATATATTCAAAATAAACAAATTAATTACTTTTCATTAAATTTTGATATTTTTAAAATTTTTAAAAAATAATTTTAAATTTCAATTTTAAATATTTTTTGACATTTTATGAAAAAAATACAAAAAATAAAACATTTAATAAAATATAAAAATATTTATTTGAATATTTAATTAAAACTTTTAAATTTTATTTAATTTATGTATATTTAGATATTTATTAATATATATCTTTAATAATTATTACCACAAATATAATATGATATTTTCGATTGATTTCATATAATTATGAAATTACTCAAAATTTTATTTATTAGTGAATTTATATCAAACATATTCATGAGAATAATCTTGTTGTTTTTCATCTATTATATTCTTTAAAAAATTAATTTTTCAAAATATTTACAATATCTCTTGCTTGTGCACATTTGATTGTGAAAATACAATCTTAAAAATGAAAATAAATTTAAACTTTAAAAATTTGAATTAAAAATAGCTTTAAATTAAAAATATAAATATTTAAATGAACATTAAAGTTAAAATCTAATATTTGACATTTAAAAATAAATTATCACAATAAAATTACTTTATTATATTTAAATAAATAAAGTCTTCGGGTATTTGTTCCATTGAGAGAACACAGAGTATCAACAAAACTGTTAGTGGTTACTGTATATTGAATGACAGAAATTAAGAAACTACAAATTTAAAATTATATTATTTTTTTTTATTGGATAAAGAGTGTGATAAGAATAAGAAGATAAAAAATTATGGTTTTGAGGATGAATGTATTCGGAGTTTTTCACAAAATTTATCATCAGTTGAGTAATTGCTTTGAGGATTGTATATAATTTTTAAGGGACAGAAGCGATTATCTTTAGAATAAGATGCACAATTTGATATGATTTCTAAGTCTTATTATTCACGATTCAGTTTGTCTGGATATTTGTTCGGAATGTGTGATGAAGGTGATTCACATAACCCAAGATTATTCTGATGTCTTCCAATTTAATCGTAATTGAAGTTATATGTTTATGGAAGGAATAAATGAATAAGCGAAAATTGTCCGATATAAGTTCGATTATTTTGCGTAGTCTGAGTAGTAAAAACAAATTCTGACTAACGGATTCAAATTTATAATTTATTTAATTTATATTTTAAATTTAAATATTTTATATTTAATTTATATTTTTTGATATATAGATACTTAAATTAGTTCACTATAAAATTGTGTTTGTCTCATCAACGACAAAATGATTTTTTTCGTGTGAACAAAAAATTTATTTACGTTTATGAGCTAATTTTGTATTTAAAATTTTGTGACACGGATGTCTAATTAATACACTGGAGAGACATAGTGCCATTATCGACTGGTCTTACTGAGCCCATACATCTCAGTCAAAAGAGTAATGTTTTAGAAACATTAGTCAGTCAAATTAAAAGATGAATTATAGATTTTGATTTTGAGTTTTTGTTGATCCGTGTAATGATCAACAATTTAATGTAATTTAATTACATATTTATACTATTTAAATATCATTATTATTTATATCATTTTAGTACTGATTATTAATTACTTAATTTATTATAATTTATATATTAATTAATTTATTATAATTTGTATTATTTTTATATTATTTATATTATTTAACATTATTTATATTATACTCTTAACAACATTAAGTCGTTAAGCGATTTTGAAAAATTAAAATTTTAAATTGGTCGATCAATAATAATTATTAATCATAAAAAACTAAATAATTAAAAATTATATTTGGGTTTCACTGTTTTTTTTCAAGACAACTGACTTTATATATCTCACCGAAATTTGTATTGTTGGAGATGATTTAAATATCTGTCGAAGAATATATCTATCCGTGTGATTCGTTGTTAATAATTACTGTCTAATCTTCATGCCAGTCAATTTAAGTGTCAAATATAATTAATTAATTATATATTATTATATATTAATTAATTATATATTATAATTATTATATTTTTATTCTTCATTTCCGTAATAATAAAGTGTTAGAGGATTTGTCCAAAAACCGATCAGATCCAATAACAAATTTTATCAGACACAAAATCCCTTGGAGAAATATTCAAGCAAAAGTAGCAAAGCTGGAACAATCTTAAGTATTTTTTAATGGATGACATTTAATTTTTGGGTATTTTTATTTTTACTGTAAATTTTTAATCGTTAAGTTTAATATATTACCACATATTTTTGAAAAAAATAATAAAATTTAAGTTTTAATTATAGCTTTGTTTTGTTTTATTTTATTAAAAACTATGATTCTTTTTGATAATAAATAATGAAAATTATTTATTCTTAATAAATAATATGGTATAGTTTTTAAAAGTGATTTTTCTAAAATATTTTGGAATTATTTCTGAGATTTTAGAAAATAATAATGATGTAATTTTTATTTCATAAACCAATTCAATTTATATTTAATATTTTTATTTCTGACAAATATTTATTTGTATAATTTTATGCAATTTAATACAGCGTAAAAATTTAAAGTGTTTGTTTAAACTCTGCGCTCTGATAATTGATCAAACATCTGAATACGTTCTGTTTAAAACTATACGAGTTGTAGATCAAATTATTTGGCGTGTGAGAAAAGTAATGAGACTACCCTTACCCCACTTACAAGACAGAAAGTTTCCACCAATGTTATTGGGTTCGTGATTAAAATCCAAAGTCATTATTCGCAAACTTTATTTATAATACAACTTTCATTACTCAAACAAATTTATGAGGAACAATATTTCAGTTACATAAACCAGATTTCGTATTCTAAATATAAATAATAATATCAATGTATATATATATATATATATATATATATATATATATATATATGATATTTTATTCAAATCATATTTTGTTTTTGTTTTATTAATTTTTACAATGTTTATTAATTTGGAATATAAATTTAGATCTTTAAAATTATTTTAATGGACATGTTCTGTAAAAATTCAATAAAACATAATAATTTTTATTTTAGAACTTGATTTTAAAATATTCAATAAATTATTCTTTTAAATAAAACTTTCCGTTGACAAATAAATTTAATAAACATTATGATTTTTATTTAAAAAGTGTTATGAGATATATCAAAATTTCTTTATAATATTCTTTTACTCTGAAACTGTTACTTTAATTGTGATTTTTTAAACCTAATTTTTTTATAAAAGTTCTTTCGATTTAATAATTAAAATATTATCAATACACTATACATTTTATAAAACTTATTTCATTTTAATTAGTAAAAATATTATCTATAAACTTAAATTTTTTATATATAATTTCTTTCAAAAGTTCTCTCAATTTAATTAGTAAAATAATATTTTTTTAATTTATCTCAAATATAATTATGATTTTTAATTTAAAAATATCAAAAATTTTCAGTTCACCAAAAAGAACCCCTAACAAATGTAATTTAGTTTCATATAACATAGTCCCTCTTAACTTAAATGAGATTTTTAAAATGGGTATACAATCATTCCAGCTCATGTTGGAAGTGTTCACGCTAATGCGTGGGAGCAGTAACAACGACTCCTTCTGAACCTTTTTTTTGGTGAAAGTCCCTCTTTTTGAGGCCTTTTTTCAGGTGCTTGAACAACCAGCAATCTTATTTATTTGAATCTGAACTGCAAGCTGATTGACGGATTCGCTTGACCTGCCTTTGTTCAAAGAATTCCCTGGTTTTTACAGCTGCATGAGGACGCGCATTGTCATGTTACCTCCAGAGCTGGTTAAGTCGTGGTGGAGAAAACCACAGAGTCTTCCATTTTTCACATGTATCATGGACAAACTCAGTGTATCGTTGATAAATCACTGTTTCATCAGATGGTTCAGTATGAATAATGTACTTGCCATCTCTAGCGAATGCAAGAAGAAGCATTGCTTATGATTTGTCAACTTTGAGAGGACAACCCAAAGTTTAGGAAGATGAAGAGGAAACGACACACGATTTTCCTATTTTGTCTGTATCCCTTTGAAGTCTTTCGAGCAACTGCTAAATATCTTAATGAGTGTTTTGGATTCTCATATACCAGTTGCTTAACGTAAGCAATAGATTATTATATATTATATGCGTTTACAAATATTAGAATTAAAAAAATAATAAGATAAAAAATTTAAATTTACTTTAAAAAAGATTTGTTTAAAAAGTTAAATTTTATATATTATTAAAATGTTTTATTTGTTTTAGTTGATAAAAGTAGTAACTAGAGATTGAATGAATAAAGATTTTCTTAAGTTAATTTTGTTCTAGTGAGATTCGTGATAATTCGAATTTGAAAAATCAGAAATTGTTTTTTCACTTTTATTTAATAACAACAAAATAACATATTTTTAATAAATATCTGAGGAACACTTCATTTTTTCGCTCACAAATCATTTATACATACAAATGATAAATTTTAATAATAGATAAATAATATAATATTTCATTTGATTTTAAAATATGTTATTACTTCAAATTTAATTAAAAATATTTTACTTCAAACCTTATTAAAATTGTTATCATAAATTATTTATTTCAAATTAAAAATTTATTTTTTTATATCAAAACATTAATTAAGTCTTACATTTTTAAATTTGCAATTTGATATTCAAATTTTTTACACATATTTTATTTCAAACTTATTAAGTTTATTTTGATTTACAAGTCTTTTAGTAAAAATTAATTACAATTTTTAATTTAAATTATTTTGTAATAAATTTACATTTTTTATTATTTTATTTTGTAAAATTCCCTTATTTTAATTTACATTTTAAAATGTTTTTGCAATTTCTTTTTCTTGATTTAATTAATAGTTTTATACGAGTTTCCCAAAATCCTCACAGTTTTGAAAGATATTTTATGTCGAATTAGAAACATAATCGTGATTCCTGATTACTGAATTGCTAGAGCAAGGGAGAAATCGCAAATTGCAGATGTAAAATCCCAAAAAGCCACAGAGGAATTCAGTAACAACTATAAAATAAAGATAGTCAATCAAAAGATAGAAGAAACAATACGATATTGTGTGAAAGAATCCCCCGAGAACGAGAAATGGTCCTCCTTAGGGTTATAATTTATTATTATAATTTATTATTATTATTATTATAAGAATTCTTGATGAGTCGTACTTGATCAATTAGCCCAAGCTCAAAGATCTATAAATATAATTATAAAATACATTAGAAAAAGTTAACAAAATATTTATAAAGACAATTTTCGTTTCTATTATTTAATAATTTAAATATACAAAAAGCTTTTTTTAATATTAATTATTATTCATTTTAGTTTTAATTTGATTTTCTTTCTTTTATTTGAGAGAATTGGCAAATTATTTCTATTGCACTGAATTTGTAATTTGATTTATAATTAATTTTTAAATAAATATTTGTTTTTTAAAATATCATCATCAATTTTTTGAAAATAATTTCTTTCTCTCGAAAAAGAATACAGAAATTCATTTGTTTCGTTAAATCATCTCAAAAAAAGTACTTTTCAGTTGATAAAATTAATTGAATATTTATCTTTGTGAAAGTATGATAGAGTTAGTAAATTATAGTATTAGTTCAATCGAGTAATTACCCCCTGGAATTTCAAATTTAAACATAGAACATTGAAACATAGGAATTTGGCAAAGAAAACTAAAATCTTATTTGCTTCCAACGTTTCATTGTTAAATTATAACTTTGGAACTTATTATTTTAGAGATATTATTTTGTTTAAAGATATTATAAGAAAATACACAGAGATTTCATACCAAACGTTTACTCTTAATTAAGTAAAAGCTCACAATTACGCTACACTGTTCTATGCTACACATTATGGAGCTATAACGTCTCACTTAAATTTAAAGTTAATCTATGAATTTTATGGTAAATATTTTTATGCTATTTCTGATTTATACGATAACAGCATTAGAGTATTAGACCATTTGAAGAAGTTAATCAATGCTGATCCGCATAAAAATTGACAGGAAGTCGTTCAAAAACTCAACGTTCACTAATCAACAGTTGTTTGCAATCTGAAAAAAATCAGAAAAGTGAAAAAGCTGGACAAGTGGGTGTAGCACGAATTAAACTAAAATCAAAAAATCGTCGTGTTAACGTGTGTTCTTCTCTGCTTTTGTGTTATCAAAGCGACCCGTTTCTGGATCGAATTGTAACGCGCGATGAAAAATGGATCATATACGACAACCCGCGACGTTCAGTTCAGTGGTTGGATTTCAATGAGGCTCTAAAGCTTTTCTTGAACCCAAAATTACACCAAAAAAGTTGACGGTTAAAAAACGACATTTCTTTAGCATCAACCTAATATTATAACATTTTCCTGGTCAATATGTTGTAAAAATAATTAAGTATACGTGTCTACTTGCAGACTGCAAGTAGAAGTATGCATTAATCAAACAATGCAATTGTAAATGTTGCCAAAATGACATCATAAATCTATTTTTTAGTTTTTTTCTAAGAATTCAAAGAATTGTCTTTATCATGGACTTGACTGCTATACAGCATGCACAGATAGTGACTTTGGCTACCCACACATACAAAACACGTATTTCATGTCTTTTTTTCTCATTATGTCATTAAAACCGCCCCCATTGTATTAAAAAATAATTGTTCGAGAATAAAATTGAGTTTTTGTCTGACTCCGCTTCTCGTGTATAACCTCATTTTTATTAAATAATTATTATATAATTTATAAATTATAATATAATGTTATAATATAAAAACCCAATGTTTTTGTCGAACAAGTTTTGTAATAACAATTAATATTTATTTTAAATAATTAAAGCTTCGCCGTTTTATATTTAATGCATTTTAAAACTAATATAAAAATTGAATATCTTTTTAATATAATTTTTACTAGTAAATTTATTATTCAATATTAAAATAAAAATTTAATTTTCAATATTATTTTAATTGTCAAGTTGTAATTATTTAACGGTATTTATTTTACTAATACTAAAAACAATTTTACATTTTTTAAATAAATATAAATATTTTTTGTAAATTAATTCCATAAAGTTGTAATAATATTTCTTTCTTTTCAAATTATATTTAACCAATCAAAAATTTATATTATTAAAATTTATTTTCATTTTCAATATTTTACAAAAATGATTTATAGCAACAACAGCTTGATGAATATAACGTTCCATGTAAAAGGAATAACTGCATGGTTTTTCTTAAGTATTTCTATTTGTATCTTTGGATCATTGACCAATTTATGGTGTGGCTTGTTGATATTTGTATCGAAAGGTTTATGGAAAAGACCAATCTATCGAGTAATTCTTGGCATCATTATACCTGATTTTATAGCCAATTCTATTTGCGTTCCTTATGAAGCCACACAAACTTTTTATAGAATATATTTTAATGAAATAAATGGTAATGATACCGGATGCATGATTGAGGCCACAATCTTCATCATGGTACTCTCCATATCAAACATCAACCAAATGATAGCAGCTTGTTACCGATTATGTGGGGTTATCTCTCCCGTTAAATTTCGAATTATTTCAACTATTAAAGTAGTAAATATACTCATTTTATCGATATCCTTTGCTCCAGTATTTCTATTCTTCATTTGTGGTATAAACACCTTAATCTGGTATCGTATTCATCCAACTATCGGAGACTGCAGTGAAATATCCCCAAGTATGTCAATTGATTACCTCCGCAATTCCCTATTTCAATTTATACCAACTTTAATATGTGTTTTGGCATATTTGGGAATAGTCATTAGAATAGTTTTTGTTGGTTCAGATAAGGATTTGAGGAAAACACTGATTAAAAGAGCGAAAGGAAGTCTCGCGTTAGGAGCCAGTATGGCTGTTTATAGTACATGTGTCATCTTATACTGGACGGATTATAATTCTACCGATTACGGATCGAACATAAATATGAATGTATGGAAAAAATTTACGGCCAGAGCTTCTTATGGTATTGCACCGGTGATTTATTTAACATAGATTATATATGATTATTAAAACTAATTTTAGGTGTTTTATCTGACATTAGATAAAAATATTCAAGAGAGTTCAAGAAACATTATAAAGAAAGCCAAAGACAAAAAGAAGAGTGTGTTCTCCATAATAATAGGATCAGACAAAAATACATTTCATTCGCATTCGGGGATTAATTAAATATTATTCATCATTTAATAATATTTGAATCTTTATAACATTTTATTGTAATAAATATTCAAATTTTATTTTTGTTCTATTTACTTGAATAAAACTTTAATAAAAAATGCAAAATTATAATTTTTGACTTTCAAGATTTATTTTTTTAAGATCCGAAAATTATTGGCAAACTCCTGCTTAAAGATTTTAATAAAATTTAATAGTAAAATTAAAAAAATGGTTTTTATTAATTTTTTTTCAATTGTACATATACAAAATAAAATTGGTTATGGTAATATTTATCGATTATTCAGATAATTAAAGAGTCATGGGATATTATTTTTGAAAATAAAATGATGCCCGTTCGAGAATCAAATTCCGTCGCAACCAAACCGTTTTGTCTTTTTGTAACATGTTATTAAAAATTTAATTGAATCATAACAACAATTTGATATCGTCGTTCAAAAACTTGTAATTCTTTCTGTCATGAGCCTCCGATGTTTTTTTATGTTGAAATGTTTTGAATTTGGATAATTTGGAATTAATTTGTTAAATTTGTCGAAAGAAAAAGAAAAAAAACTGTTATTATTATTTTTGTTAAAATTATGTAAAAAATGGTAAATTATACATTAGCTTTAATGCATCAATTGGTAAAAAAAAGTTTGATATCAAATAAAAAAAATTATTACTAACGATATCGATTTCTTTTCATTAAAGAAAAATATTCATTAACTGAAATAGAATGTCTAATTTAACACGTTGACGGACAGTTGCGTCTATAGCCGTCAATGTGAATGATATAAATGATTTAATGATTTCTACTGTCCGTCAACGTTAGACATTCAAAGAACATCTCAAAGAACAGATAACTTTGCCGTTTGACTATATTTTTAATGTGGATTATTTTTATAAAGACATTTGAAGATAATCATGTAAGAATTCCCAATCAGAGATTGCATATCAAAGAAACTGACAAAATTTCAGCACCTACTAAAATTTGTGAAGACATTCATGATCAATGGTGTGAATTAATGAGAATATTTTAAAGTTGTGGAAACAGTATTGGAACGAATTTTTGGAAAATAATCACCAACGAACACGATGTCAAACCGATCACTGGTGTTTACGAAGGTAATAGTGATTTGCAATTACAGAGAATTTATGTTTACTTTACTTCTGGAATTCATGGAAAGTGTGTGCCGATCAGTGTCATGGTTAAATTGAATAGTACCACTCTCGATTACGTACTGAATTTGAATCTTGGGGAATTTTTTTCAACCAGATTATTTCATCGGTGGTTCCTACAATTGACGATTGGGAGCTATACGGTTAGCGGCGATATAATTTGTCTCCGAGCGAATTCCGTAACTCCAAAGATGAAGCGCGGCAGCCTCGCTAAGCAGATCGTTGAACGATCAATGCCATTTCACAAAAATAAATGATTTCCATTGACAATAAATTTTGACGATATAATCTTCATTGTCAGGTCATAAAGAAATTATGAATTTTAAATCTGATTATATAGGAAAGCAGTGATTATGTATTCAAAGAATGACTGTTTCACCTAAATGCTCTGAATGAGGTTTGTCGAGAGACCGGTTTGCATATTAATCTTATGATCTAAAGATATATGTGAGGAATATTTGGTGTGTGGATGTTTTTGTGTAGTGTTTGCATGTTTAAATGTTGTGTGTTGATTTGGGATTGTGCCTCTCTTAAGCAGATGGATTATCAATATTTAATTTCTTATAATCTGAAACTAATTTATTTAAATTTAGATTTAATATTCAAATTTTTAATTTTTATTATTGCAAATTTTAAATAATTTTATTGATTTTATTTTTGTAAATTTTTAAATAATTAAAATCAAATTAATGTTTAAAAATGACTATAAAAATATTTTCTTTCAGCCAATAAAATTTAAATTAAATATTTTTAAATAAAATAATCTTCTCAAGTATAGTTCAGATTATAATGAGAGATATTGAAAATTGATTGATGGATCTAAGTGAAAGCAATACTATTGATCATAAAGATGATAAGAAATGTGAATGTAATACATTTTCTGTCAAATGTGTGAGTTCTCTTAACAAATCTTATGATCTAAAGATATATATCTAAAGACATAAATATAAAGACATATATCTAAAGGTATAAAATAATTATTAAACTGAATACACACCTTTTTAAAATCATTTATGTGAATATTTTCATTTGAATTGGAAACTTTTGTGTTATTCAATATTACTTCCACCAACATTACGACCACGTTCTAGGACTTGTATGCAGAGATGACGTGACGTCTCTCCAATATATGTGACATTGTACCCATTACACGTAAATTGATATACGAGATCTAAACACAAATCAAATGGGATTGGAGATTTACTAAAAATACATTTTTAATTTTAAGTGTTTTTGCAAATATTATTTTTAAATTAAAAGTATTATTCACACAATTAAACATTTGAATTTACCAAATCCTTCAGAATATGGAATATTCAAAACGTATTTTTAATTCGTTTGGTGCTTTATTATCATTTTTAATATCGATTCAATATTTGATTGAATTTAAAATTTATTTAACTAATACCTTAATTATTCATTAATTTATTAATAATGCTAATTTACTTTTATGTATTTTATCATTTTTATGTCATTATTGTACAACCATTTTATGATATTTAAAATTTTATTTTCATAAATTTCAATCATTTATTTCTTAATTTGTAAATTTGTAAAATTTATGTCGAAATAAAATGAACAAATAAAATATAGTATAAAAAGTAAAAAAAAGAAAACAAAATTTAAAGAACAGGCAGCTCACTTTGTACACAAGACACTTGCTAAAGAATAAAGAAAATATTTCTGTTGAAATGTTTTCGGTATTTCATGATTCATTGAAGCAAACTTCATTTTTGACAACGAATGTCTCTTTCCTTTTTTAATTATTTTTTTTAAAATTATAACTTTTAGAGGTAGAAATATAAAAATGTATATTGTTCTAACACAATTATTAGGTAATTTTTTAAATAGTTTCAGAACATTTCAGAGGTACTTTCTAAAAAACTTGCACTTAAAATTTAAAATTCGAAAACATTTTTATGTAAGTTAAAAATTTCAAAACTTTTAATAGCTTCATTACTGTTAAGAATTGTATTTTATAGTTAATCCATAATCTTATAAAATATTTTTTTTGATTTACTATCTATAGCAATAAATTTTATTTGTTAGGTGAGGCATTTTTTAAAGACATATACAATTACTTTAAAATTATTTTAAAAGTAAAAATTTTTTTTGTGAGAGGATTCCAGTCTGGTTTCTAGTGCGATCCATATTCAACAAAAGATGTACGAAAAACAAGTTATTTAAAATTCGTACGTGACAGAAAAATGTATTTAACATATCAACTTATTAACATAATAACTTTAAAATAATAATTTTCAAATTGATTTTTATCAAATTTTATTTTGAGCCTCCTGTTACAATGAGGGACATATAAATGCTAAATAAATTAATCTGAAAAAATGTAAGAAACGGGATATTCAATTCCAAGGGGCAATATTAAATAAATTAAATTTAAATTAAATTAAAATCTGATGATGAATTAGGGGGCACGGCTATATTTAAAAGATACGAATAAATAATATATCTTTTATCTCCTTTGTCCTTTTTAAACTTTTTCAATGGACTTTGGGCTAAGACATTTCGTAACATATACAGTGTACAATATACACAGTTTTAAAACTTCTGATGGTGTAATTAATAAATGATTTGAAATATTACTATAAAATCCTTCATTCCTAATCCATTCTAATGAGGAAGGCATTGGGTAATGTACTGAAATTAATTAAAAACATAGATTTTAGAAAATAGTACCCAGAAATTTTTAATAATAACTGGTTATTTTCTTTTACATTTTAAACTAAAAAATATTTTAACAAATCCGATTTGAATTTGTCTCATTACAACTATTTATTATTAAAAAAAACATTTAATATGTGTATAAATTAGAAAATTAAAAAAAATCTATAATTGCTTGCAAGAAAACAAAAATCATTACTTATTAATTAGAATTAGACTTCAACCAACTTTCTGTAGACTTTTACGCATGATTTATTTCCGGGATGTATCTCTTATTTCCATTAAATTATCACTAATGTATCGTAAGATTTCAACAGATCCAACGGAAAAGTTCATAATTACAATAATTTTAATATATTAATGATACAATGAATCCATGGATAAAGTAACTTAAAAAATATTATATTTCACCCGGAGAGTATATGTTTTAATAATATGTTTTAGATATGTTTTTAATAGTATCTTGTTTATATATTGTAAAACAAGATTTGTATTGATCAAAGTAAATTGGAATGGGACATTTAAAATTACATACTTTGATTTTTCTCATGACTATGTGGAGTAACTTCATACCTAACTCATCTAGAATGCAAAGAACTATTTCTCCTGTATTTTCTTTTGAGTGGGAAAAACCCTGGCCGCAACCGAGACGTTGAAAAAACACAAAATATTTAATTCTTAATGATTTAATTCCTTTTTATTAGTTTTTCATTGTATGTTCACGAAATTCACCATAATATAGTATTCATATATCATTTAAAGACACTTTCGAAATTTAAGTTGACAATTCAAATTTTTTTTAACTTACTTAGTTTTTTTAACTTAATGTTTTTAACTAAATGTTTTTTTCGATTATAATGATTGATTAGAAAGTTTCGAAAAGTTTCAAAAGAAATGAAACTTTAAAGTTCAAGTTCGTTAATAATGGATATATTATATAATATAAAATCCCTTAGGGGTATTTGACATTATTTAATTCCGAATTTATTTGCATCCAGCTCCTCTAGAATGAAAATACGAAAACCTTTTGGATTTAAGCACAGACCAACTCTAGAGAATTCGATTCCTCAATAATCGATCGGTTGCTATATACTGGAGACTTCCTCGTGTACTTACTATTACAATTTTCTTATCAAACTTTTCAATTGCTTTAAACTCTAATTGTTTGTCTTCTTCCGCATCTTTGGTAGTCTTTGGAGAGGGCGAGAAAACTTTCAGGGGGCGCTGTCACAAGTGTGAATCCTTGTACATTGGAGAAACAAATCGCCATATCCGCACTAGAATAGCTGAACATACCCAATTGAGTAGGAATAGCTCGATTCTAGATCACATTAAAAAAATGCAGAAATAGAGATAAAGTTAACTATGAAACTGAATTTACAGTTTTGAAGAAAAATTTTGACACATATTATGAGAGGATAGTCACTGAGGCATTATTAATAAAGTATTTAAAACCATGCTTAAATGTTCAAAGTGAATTATCCAATCATATTAAAATTTTTTAATATTAATTAAAAAAAAGAAAAAAAAAGATTAATTGCGTAAAAGTCAATGTGCCATATAAATGACTTGTAATTTGAAATTTACTTCACAACTGATGATGCCGTAATGACGAAACATGTTTTGACAAATAAAAAACTTTTTAAATGGCGTTTTTATTCATATTTTTACAAATAAATTGCCATTAAATCTTAATATATATTACAAACGATGACGTAAATTCGCAATAAGATCTAACTCGCCAATGTGTGGGGTTAATTTTGATTACACTACATTTCTGTGCGTAATCGCTGAATCTTGCTACGCAATTGCTTCATCGAAATTCAACACCGGGTTTGGAATGTTCCTCCGGTGATCGGGAAATGATTTTCCCTCCAGAATTTCTCGATTTCGTGAGAGCTTCTAACCAGCAGAGAATTTTTGTAGAAGTTTTTCTTGTATTTCCTCGGATGAATATCACTCAAGTCCACTTCTTTTAATTTAATTTCTATTGCGGCTTTATTATTTTTGAACTCGTGATAACGAAGACGATGAAGAAAAGTAACTCATCAACTTATATGAACTCAAAAATTTGAATAAGAACATTTTTATATTTATTAGCAAAATACAATAAAAGAAATTGTATTTATCACAATTATTATTAGCATCGTAATAAGGACATGAGCCATATAAAGTTTATACATATATAGTATTGAGTCTTAGGAACTCTTTTTTGATATTTTTATGGATTTAAATTATATCAGATCCAGTAATAACAGTGACATTATTTCTTTTGTCGTGCAGTGAAAAGTCAGTGGAAAGTGCAGGTAACTAAATACCTATGTTGGAAGAAGTAATTTCATGCAAGGAAGCCCATCGTGCTTCAAACACCATACATGCAGGAAATATACAATTTCATTGCGAGCAGTCAACTATTTGTTTAACGAGAAGTCAAAATTGCATGTTATTGCAATCAGATACACCAATGTCCTGCTTGTATAGCTTGTAAGCTCAGATACACTTGTATAGTTTGATACTTAAAAAAGCTGCGCAGATTGCTCTGAAGCTCAGAGTTGATTTCACACGAACACACAGTTGACTGAAGCAACTGAAGGCTAGAGAGGGCATCACTTTTCACCGTATACACGGTGAAAAGACTGCAGCTGATACATTGGGTTCTGAGAACTGGATTGAAAATATTGTTGGAGTATTGGGTAGATATTTCAATTTATATATATATATATATATATATATATAT
>MQRK01235125.1:26822-41256 GCA_001938485.1 Girardia tigrina
TCAGGAATAGTGGATTGAAATTATCCCACTTGAACGAGGAATTCCTAGTAAGTACAAGTCACTAACTTGTGCTGATTACGTCCCTGCCCTTTGTACACACCGCCCGTCGCTACTACCGATCAATCGGTAGAAATTGTGTAGAAAATTGTAGTAATTGTGTAGAAAAACGTTCAGGAGTCAATATTGTCTAATAAGATCCAGACTAAATTGAACGAGTTCTTCATGAGACAGTCGATACCCCAAGTAATAATACTGAGCATACGAAAGAAACAAGAAAATCAAATTGGAATAAAATAATTCGTTTACTTTTCTTTTCTGAAATATGTATCGTAACTTTTGTTTGTATTTCTCTTATATTTATAAAATACAATTAATACACATAGGGACCATCCATATATTATGTACGCACTGAAAGGGGATGGGTGGTGTTTAAATTTAAAAGATTTTGCGTATGGGTGCGTATGATAATGGGGTTTGGTAATTATTAAATATGTAAACATACAATGCTTTTCTTAAAAACATCTTTTTATTTTTCTGCTCTGTGAACACACCATCATTCTATCAACAAAGGTGGAATATAAAATCTAATAAAGAATTAAATGCTGGTATAAAAATATAGAGTTGGAATTGTAAGATTCTCGGACGCATATTGTTGTTGTTCTGTTCCTTTTTGCTTTACTCTAATAATATAGGGGATTTTGCATACAATACACGCAGCCAGCATTTGTTATGATACAGTGTTTGTTGGAAAAAATTTAGAACATTGTATAAAAATGTTGGTTAGAGATTCAATTTGTATGTGCTTATGGTAGTTCAAAATGTACAGGGTGCAATGGGGGGTTAAAATATTAACTTATTTAATAAATAGATGGCCCTATATTTATTATTATTCAACATTAATGTATCGAATACTATTGGACGAAATTAGAGGCTAATGAGAATTCAAAAGTGATATCCAATCAGCCGGAACCAAACATGCTCTGTTAATTGTACATTATACAGCTTTCAGTATCGTCCAGGGAATGTAACATCAATCCCGAGAACATCGCACTAACCAGCATCGACAGTATAATATTTTTGATGCTTTATTATTTCCCTGTTGCAATACATTCCGCATCGATTTATGCGCCAATCGACCAACTGAATCTCACATTGTGACATAATATTAATAATCGTCACTTAAAAATTTAATCTTTGCATTTTTCTATCAGATATTCGACCATTTCAGTTATCGCCGAAATGAGCGACTGTGTCCAACTGTTTTGAAGCAACATAAATCAATAAATTAAATAACAATTGTAAATCAATAGAAACAAAATCAATTTTTATTGAAAAAAAACTCCCTAAAATATTTATTCATCAAATAAAATCTCAAATGGAATCAATGGCGTTCGGATATCGATCTAAAAACGATTAATGGTTAATGAGAAAAGCAATAGGAAAATTAAAATATATGATCGAATCGATAACGAAATCAGAGAACCAAATCATCACGATCAGATGACACGCGTATCACTCATCACGATCGATCAGCGAGTTGATTAGAAATTATTAAAAAAATACCGTTTTGTTAAAAAAAATCTGAGATGGTATAAATATTATTGATCGATTTCAACAAAGCATTATTCTCATTAGATGAAAATGGCGGTATTAATGCGATTATTAAAACAAACTGAATTATTTAAAAACGAATTTTGTGTTTGATTGAAATTATTAAAAAATATTCCGGTTTATAGAAGTTAGAAAAAATATTTTTAAACACGAATCTTTTAAGGAAATTTAGAATTGTTTTTTATACATCTATACGTTTAATTAATTATTTTACTATCCAAATGTATAATATCGTAATATTAGTAATTAGTGCTTTGTTTCTCATCTGAAATTATTATATTATTAAAATTAAAGTTTTGATAAATCGTAATTTTAAGTATTATTTAAAATGTATTTATTTTACCTATAAATTGTAGTATTTACTTTCATTATGCAAAAATTATGTGAATTTCAGATGTTGCTCATTATTAGGAAAATGAGTAAAGAAACTAGTGTTTTAACAATTATTTTGTCATTTATTTCTTGTTTTTCCATTCTTTTTGTTAGCTTACTTTATATATATATTACTGCGTATTCATAGAATTTATAAACCTATTTTTGAAGGCTTTTTAGTCAATCAATTTTATTCAATCTTTGCACACTTACTAATTTTCGATGACAATAAATGATAATCTGAAAATCTTATCGAAAAAAACTTTTTAAGGTCCCAAAATTCTAAAAAAACATGGAAAATTCGGGGTGTTGCGGTTGCGCATGGGTTGGTCCCCCTACGAGGCATTATTGAGGGAGAATGGTTTTATTTATTTTAAGGAATTCATTAAAAGAGAAATATAAATATATAATAAAATTCTCCAATTCGTCAGCTTTTGGATGTGACATCTTCTTCCATCGTTTGTATATCACCCTGTGGATCTCCTTCAGGAAGAATCGAACATCAAACACCAATCGAGTTATTTTGTGATCTTTTTCTATGATTCTTTATCCGTATTACCTGGATATCACTCGCTGTAATTTTGCTTTTCTGTATTTCATAATTTGCCTTCATTCTGCGCCTCTTAACAATCAATCTCAGAACTTTTAATAACAGGTTTACTACGTTGTCCAGTTGTCCATTGATTGATGGTTTGTCGAGCTCCGCGAAATGTTTCTTCGATTGTAGCATTCTAAATATTCAATAATTAAATATTCAATATTTTGACGAATTTTGAGTCACATTACCTTCAGGGTGAAATATAATAGTTCAATGTACATAAAAACTCACATAAAAAATCACATACAGTCGTTGGCGCGCTTAAAGTCTGGATCATGGCTTAGCCCCCAAAAATCGTTTATCGTTGACATTTTGGAGTTTCAAACCCTTTGGCAAGATTCTGAGCGCCCAGGTTATATGTGACCGCCCTCGGTAAATCTTGTTAAGTGCGGTACTTGACACAATTCTTTATATGACATCTACGAATAGTGCCAGACTTTGAGTTACCTTCGGGTTCAATCTGACACGATTAGTCCCCGGTCAGAGACAACAGGGTCCAAGGAGCATAATTTTATTTATAGCCTATTTACATGGGAGAACTCATTCATGTTCACGCTCAGGAAAAAGGAATGTTATGTCGTATTGATACACCATGCATTATCCTCGAGACATACGATACGGTTATAGCATTTATGTTACTTATACACACAATTGTAGTTGATGACGTATACCAACTATGTTGTTAATCTCGGACCAATCTCATAAATATATTCAACTCTACTTCTAACCATACGATCATTAAACACTCTCAGAGAAGGAAAGGACAATATGGTAACAGCTGACTGCCTTCAATGATGTCTTCGTCAAGTCTATTTCTCTTTATCGAATCAATTTAAAAGTTATTATTTGTAAGACCCGTTAAGTTGTAGACTCTTATTTAATTGTCTACGGAAAATCGCATATATTATTATTTCGAACAGTATTATTATTACTTATATGTTTATATTACTATTAAACGTTATTCATATTCACAAAACTATAACAATATTATTTTGCCATTTTATGCATTATTCTTTCGCACGTTATTACAATTATTTAAACGTTATTATCATATTATTAAACATTATTAGTATTTACAAAACTGTAGCAATATTATTTTACTAATCAAATCACTTAGACAAAATAAAATATAAGTAGAAGGAGTTTCCTGACATTATTAATTCGTTAAATAAAACCAGACTTAAATTAGGTAAAATGAAGTGGCATTATCCACTCAATCGTACATCATAATCTCGACGATCCTCAACCACTCACGCTAAACTCTCGATTGGGAAACCAGACATAAATTTGAGTCGAAAATCTTTTATTCATAGACCTGAGCTCTCCCATACAACGATATGGATGAGATTCACAAACTAAGATGTAATCCATAGAATATGTACAGTACATGATATTATAATGATGCGATTTTACAAGACACGATAAAATTAATGGTAATTTTAAAATTAAAGAACACGATAATATAAAAACCTTAATTTCACAAGACACGGTTATACTGAAACAGATTATAATTAGTCTAAGAAATAACTTAATATAAATTAAAAAAATATTTCAAGTTTTTACCAACGGTACAACTCAACGTGCACTAGAACCTACAAAGTAATATGATAATCTGACCTAAGACGAAACCTAGAACGGAACTTAAATCATTATAATAAATAAAAAAGTTTTATATTTTATCAATAACCAATATTTTAGATTCTGTTTATACATTTAATAACCGGATAATTAACGAACAACAAAAAAAATCAGCATTTTATTTAATATGTACTAGACTAATAAAATAAGAGAGTGCATTGAAATAAAAAATTTTATTCCGAATCATCAAAAATCACATACTTTAAGGCTCGTAAAAAATAATGGTTCACGGTCCAAAATAAAATAAATACTGGATTAATGAAAGAAGACATTAAACTTTTAAAATAAAATTTTATTCAGAATCATTAAAATCATAGCAGTTCACAGTCATTCAAAAGATAATTAAAATAAATTAAATTCTCAGAAGATTGTGTAAGTTTTATTTGATTTTCTGACATCTGCCTTTAACTTATTATTTTTACTTAAAGGTTGATGAAGGGTGGTCGACCTATCCGAAACAATTGACCGAAATGTTCGGGCTGAGAAATTGCGATGTGCGCTATTGGGTATGATTCAGATTTGGAACAATTTTAATTCATTATTTTGTTCTGATAGGTCTATCACCAGCGTCGGGAGTCACTCCAAAAGGTTCATCACCCCACGACATCATGGATTTATTCTCACACATATCGGGGATTTTATTTTAATAATTTTTTCCTTTATTTTTCTTTTGAAATTTTGTTTTATGTTATAAAGTTTTTATGATTTCAATAGTTCATTTCAAATTTTCGGTTTCATTGCATTTTGTGAGTTGTGGATATTTATGATTATTAGTAGTATTATACAAATTAATTTGATAATAGGTACGGATCGGGTCGCAACACTCTTCCAACACGATATGGCACCAATCCAAACATCGCACCTCATTAAGGATTTCTTCGAAACAAGTGGCATAAATGTAATACAAAGCCCCGATTTGAACCAATTCGAATTCCTTTAGGATGAAGTAGACCAACGCGTTCGTAAAAGGCATGTGCTTCTATGGAATGCCACTGAATTGAAACTTCAGCTGCGGAAGAATGGGTGAATATTCCTCTTCAGCTTCTGAAAATATTTGTCGATTCTCTGCCAAACCATGTAGGAGCAGTCATAAGAGCAAAATGAAACTGTACTAAATACTAATTTTCCCATTTCCTCACCTGTTTTCTGCATTATATTTGTGTTTTAATGTTATAGAATTCATTGCGACCAGTTAAAAGTATTAAAAAGCTACTGACCGAAGACTTTTGGTAGGACAAGGTATATACAGGGGTGGCCATAAGTCGCTTTACCCAGTTTTAATAATAATAAACACAAAATTCTAAATGATACAACTTTTATTTAATCAGCGTACAATAATAATTTCAAAACAAAAACTTGAAAACAATTAAATCTTATCTTCAAAGTGTTGTCCTTCAGATTTAATATACAACTGGATTCTTCTCTGAACAGAGTGACAGATTCGTCGGCACAAGTCTTTATCGTTGTTCAAGGCTGTAAATTCTGTAGTAATTCTTTCCTTAAACTCGGATGTGGTTAGAATATTTTGTGAGTAAACGCGTTCCTTCAGAATACTCCACATTGAATAATCACAAGGTTTCAGGTCCGGTGATTGTGGAGGCCATTCAGTGGTTCCTCTCCTACCGATCCACATCTCAAAAGTGTTAAGGCACTGAGTAAGGGATAACTTACTTTCCTTTACTCGGCTATTGTGCTTAACAAAGGAAGATCGAAAATCTTCAATTATTTTATTAAAATCTTTTACTAAGTTCGCTTAAGGTGTTACTCACAGAAATTTAATTTTTAATTTAAAACTTTTGTGATAACAAATGATCCATAATTATTTGCAAAACAAGAAAACAATTATTAAATATCAATAATGCAAAACAAGAATTCTTTTTATAAAATTTTATTGATAAATATATAATAATAATTTACAAAACTCAGATTTAAAAGAATAAAATAGTTACAAATATCCTTTGTATGGTGCGGTAATTAGATCGCTTCGAAATCACCGTTTCGAAACTCTATCAATTTAGTAATATAAGATTATTATTTTAATATAATATAAATTAAATTTTATGGATTTTAAATATTTTATTTTAAGGAAAGTGTAATTAAATTATAGAAATCACCAGAAAAAAATTTAGCTTCAAGGCAACTGAACGCTGTCTTCTTCAGAAATTCAATTCACGGACTTCGTCGGGAAATTCAATCAACACAATAATCGTAAAAATTCGCTTTTCGTCGGAAAGTTCAATTCACGGAAAACGTGACTGGAAGCTTGGAATAAGAAAAATTTTAATTTTAAAATTTAAACATGAAAACAAAAATATTACCTAAGAAAAATTTTAATTTTAATCAACTATATTGCCGAGTACTTTCTTAATATACAAAATCTGTTGCGTGGCCACATAATACAATTGTGGTAAAACGCGTGCTAAGAACGTCAAAAGAAAACGCATGGTTCGCGTAACTTATTATGAGAAGAAAAAAAATAAAACGCGTGGCTCGCACAAAGAAAAAAGAATAGTGCATGCGGCCACCGCGAATATGGACGCACTATGCGTGACAGCAACGAATAGTGCGTAACGAAAGGTCTCACAAGCTCTAAACAAATAAATATAATAAAATAAATTTTAAATTTAAATATAAATAATACATATAAATTTTAAATTTATTTTAATTAAAATTATAAATAATAAATAAAAACAATAAATAATATCTTCGTACTATTTAATGCGAAGAATACAAGAAAAAATAAATAAAACAATTAAATAAACAAAATAAACAAGGCACGTAAATAAATAACTAATGTCAAAAATAAATTGTTTTTATTTATATTTATTTTACATTCCACAACAAAAGTGTTATCCAAAAAGTCGCGTACATTTCTACCATTATGAGGGGGAGCACCGTCTTGCATCCAAACGTCGTTATCTGAGTCAAGCTGAGGTACGGCAAAATCACGCAGCATATCAAGATATAGCTGAGAATTGACCGTTCCATCAAAGAAGTATGGACCCAGCACACCAGTTGAACGTATTCCTCTCACACACAAATTCCTGGAGAAAGATTGTTGGTCTCCAATACCAGATGAGGATTATCATTGGAGTAGTTCACGGAATTATGCAAATTAACGTGACCATTCAACTTAAATGAAGCTTCGTCAGTCCAAATAATTCTGTCCCTGATGTCAATGTTCTCATGGAGTTGTTGCTGTAACCATTCGCAAAATTCTATGTGCCTGTCATAATCGTCATCATTCATTTGATGGAGCAAACGAGGTCGCCAAACTTTCAACTCAATGTCCTTCATTATTCTACATAAACTTATGCGTGGTATATGCAACTGCAAACTTGCACGAACTGCAGATGTTGATGGCGCAACTTTATAACTTTCTGATAGAAAGTTATAACATTTTCTTTATTTTCATCGGTATTCATATTGTTAGGGCGCCCACTTCTTTTCTTGTCGGTTACAGAGCCGGTCTCGTGAAACTTTTTAGCCAAAACATGCATTGATTGTCGTGATGCATTGATTGTCGTGCAAATGCTGCAGCTACAGCTCTTGAATTTCTATCATGCTTTATCCATTGCTTTACTATAAAAATTCGTTGCTGAAGTGTTAATTGTCGTGCAAATATTTCCAACAAAAATGAACAAAATGAAATAATTTTAAAAATTTTAAATAAGTAATTATTAAAACAAAAAATTTTATCTGGTTTTTGTTTATAAATCATTTAGAACATTGTGTTTATTATTATTAAAACTGGGTAAAGCTACTTATGGCCACCCCTGTATATCAATAAATAAAATTAGGTAAATTTTTTTTAACATGTATATTTTCATTAGATATATCTCGTATCAAATGATCAATCAAAATAAAAGAAACATTAAAGTCTCTTAGTGGTTAACTTTCTCACTAATTTGATAACTCAAGGCTTCTTAGCGATATGTGAAATTGGATGACATTCTTCGTTTCTTCTCTGTCTAGTGGTTGTCAGCATTGTATCTAATTTTCTTTGTAGATGACATATGATTTGTACAACATTTTTAGTCTTTTCTTATTGTTGTTATTCTAATTTTGAACATTTTTATAAGCCATTCTCAACTATAATACATCTCAGTTTTGCTCATTCATGTCTATGCTAATTTCCTCTATCGTAAAAACTTTGGCGGTGCCTATAGAAATAGAAACAGTCTATAGTCAATTCTTCTAGATCAGCGGAAAACCGATACTAACAAACTATCCCCTATTATTCGTTGTCTAATCTTTATTCAACATAACGAGCTTATAAACTTCTTTCTATTGCTCTTCTTTTTAAAACTTTGTATTTTAGGTCAGCATTACCCTCTTTCTAAGGAGATCTAAGGAGATTAACTTGAATTTGAGTCCTCGCTATCTACAGAATGTTTTGAAATGAGATCACTCATATTCATCGATTTTTCAATAATCCTTTATTGATTTTACCTGACAGTGACTTTGATTACAATTAACTCAAACCTTTACCGGTCATATAATTTTGAAACTTGACATTGAATTATTCGTTTGTAATTCACAAAAAACATTAAACAAATGTTCGTTTCTTTTATTTAACTAATGCAAAGATGAGGTCGGTCAAGCAAGGGAATCATACTAAAATGTTTAGAAACGAATAAAATCATCAATTATTATCAATCATACAATTCATACCTAGACTTTTTGCAATAAAAGTTTCTTTTCAAATTTTCAAATTTTAATTTAAAAATTTTAATTTTAATTTATTTTTCTTTAAATTTTGTATAATGAAAGAGAAACTTCTTCAATTTTAACATCATTATATTTTGTGTCAGTAATATTTTATCTATTACCTTATTTGATTTATTCATTTGTTTAATTTAATTTATCTTACATTATGACTCCGAGACTTAAAAAGAAAAAAGTAAAATCGCAGCAAAGTTTAATGAATAAATTTTATGTCATTTAAAAAACTTTCATTTAATTTTATTATCATTAATTTTGAGATTTTATTTTGTAAAATCATTCTTAAATATTTTCATTAGTTTCGGCAATTTGTTTAACTGATAAAATTATTTAGCTGAATATTTTAGTAACAGGCTTAAGTTTTATGTTAACCGGAAATTGAAAAATAATTTTAATCCTCCCTTAACATGTATTTTTAAAGATAGAGGCACTTTAAAATAAAATAAGTGTATTTGTAAACTGCTAGTTGCGCCATCACTAGTAGTCATAAGTAGCACAATTAATAATTTATATTATACACAAATTTAAACAAATGTTCGTTTCTTTTCTTTAACTAATAATCATTTCGCCGATTTATATTATTTAAAAAATCTTTCTATTATCTTAAAATATTCTAATAATTTTACAAGAAAATATTTTGTTTCAATCATTATTTTCATTTATGAAAGTTTTAAATTTTAAAATTTAATTAACTTAAAATACAATTTTTTCAAAATTATAATTAATTTTACATACTTATTTTCAAATTATTCAAATCTCAATCAGCAAAATGAAAAGTAACTAAATCCTCATATAAACGAATGACAAGTTAAAAAATTGTGTCCCTAATATTTGACACTTTTTAAGCTATGGTTTATAATTTATTTAATTTTTATATTTTTTATATGAAGAATATAATTCCTTAAAATAGGTAAACACATTATTACAATTTACATCTATAAAAATTTATTTGCTATTTATATTTATCATAACATCATTAATTTAGACAAAGGAATTCATACAGTTTCTGTCCAGAACATGAACCTGATTTACAGTAAACTCCGGCCTATGATATCCATTTTCATTATTAAAATTTTACTCTAGTTTTTTTAATTTAATCTTAGTTTTTGAATTAAATTTTAATTGAGGGTTCTATACACTTATCAGTTCCCACAATAGTTACATGAAAACATCCCCCAATAAAAAGATAACATGTAGTGCTTTAATGGACTTTGAAACGAAAATTATCAGTATTTAAAGATCGGAAACAGTCTAAAAATAATCAGATTGAAAGTCTTAGAAGAAGAGTCTTTTTTTTTAAAATTACTTTGCAAGTAATTTAAAAAATAACTAGATTTTATCAAATACAAATTCTCTAAAATTACGTTTTTATTTAACAAAAATTGGAAATTAACATCTTCCAGTTCTTATGAAACACAATTTTATACTTAGAACTCTTATTAATCTATATTAAAACATTAAAAAAATATTAAATCATAATTAATTATTATATTTCTTAAATTAAAATAATTCGTTTTGTAGGGATTTTTTATTTTAATAATAGATAATTATTTCAAAAATAAGTCGACTTTAGATATAAATTAGAGAAAATTCTGTTGGATAAATACCGAAATCAAAAAACAAATGCTCTTATAGATATCACAGAATTACGAGTCTTCAATTTTGGAATCATAATCATCTTCATTTGAGTCGACTTCTGCGATTGTTTGAGTCGTACATATCTTCATACAGAAAAATTTCCTATTTTCAGCAAGTGCATCTAAAATATTTTGAGCGTCCGGGTGGACCAATTCACACCATGACTCCCATAAAGGATGGACGATGTAGTCGATGAACCCGATCTAAGAATGAATATTGTTGGTAATTACCATAATAGTTATAATAATAGTTAATATAATAATCAGATTAAATTCGTTAAGTATATGTATTTATTTTTATAAAATGATAAAGTTCCGAAATAATCGGTTAGCTAATAAATTCTGGCAGTAAGTGGAAGCAAGGCTACAAATAGAGATGTGGCGAAGGCTTGTGCATAACTGGGTGCACCCACAGCCCAACGGCTAAGGTCAAAAAGAAAGAAATGGAAGTTGAATTAGACAATGATTTATCCTGAGGCGCAATTCGGACTTGATAAAAGCTTTGACACTGAATTTATATAATCGATAGTAGGTCAACATATGGTGTTCTGTATATTGACGATATTTATTCGTGTAATTTCTTCGTTTGGCTTTTAATAAGCTAATCTTGGCAAATAGTTTAACAGTTTTGATATGGCGATACATGAATAATCATTATATAACTTTAAAATTTTATTTGTGATTGATTTAATTATTTAAATTATTTCTAGGTAATTTTATTGATTTTTTACTTTTATTAATAATTCATTTGACATACTTAATATTAATGGAGGAAGAGGAGCCATAAAACAAAATGGTTTCTTTGCATACGGACGTGGTCTAACAAATTTTTGCCGAACCTTCTTTTTGACTAAGATGTTTATACTTAATGAATTCTTTTTATTTGATTTTTTTCTTTTGCTTCAAATATTGACTTCATTGTCTTCTGGTTCATTGATCTGCCTTTCACAAATTATCTTTTCTGCTTATTTATCTTCTCTCAATTGATGTATTTATTTGTACATTGGTTTGTCATGGATCGGCCGTTTCAATGTGATATAGTGTAAAAATCAATCAAAAAGGAAATAGAAAAAATAATCACAACAGGTGTGAAACCCATGTTTCAAGTCATAATACATATTTCTCTCATCTTCCAAATAATTTAAGAAAGAAAGATAATAAATAGTATAACAAAGAGAAAGATTGAACAGATGGTCAAATCGTTATATTACCACATTTGTTAAATTTTGGAGTTTTGCATAAATGTTTATACTTCAAATTGTCTAATTTTTGACGGTGCTTTTGCAACATTTATATTGAATGCAAAACTGTTAAATCCATTATATAGAAACGAATTTGGTTGAAATATTATTAAATCATTTTATTCAAAAATAAATTAGAAATTAAATACTTTTAACTAGTAGAGCTACCCATCGTGCATTTAGAAAATATGATAGAACTTCTTTAACATAACAGCAAATGATCTCAAAGTAGAACTAAGTAGATCGGATGTGCAATTAATAGTCATAACAGCTCAGACGGCCTCAAATTATAAAATAGTAATACTTAATTCTCAAATTTTGAATTCTCAAATTATAAAATAGTAAAACGATTAAAAATTATTTTTGAAAAATATAAATATTTTTTGTATGAGTAATATCAAATAAATTAATTAACTTAATATAATGTTGTCTTTAATCATTTTTTTATATTTCATTAAAAAAATAATAAAAAATAAACAATTATTTTTATATTTATATTCTTTATTTTAGATATTAAAAAAATTTAGAATTATTTTTATACTCAATTTTACGTATATATTTTTATGATTTTTTTAAAATAAATTCATTTATTCTTAAAAATTTTTTTATGTAAAATAAATTAATATTAAAAACAAAAAGAAATTGAAACACATTATGTTGTAATTTTGATATTTCAGTCTTTATTATTAAGTTTATTTTATCTTTGTTGGGTTCTTGATTATGATTAGAATTCATTAACACAACATTTAATTTCTATAAAAATAATAATTATTTAAACATTTTTGAGGAACTTTTCTTTAGTTTTCTTTTGACCGGAATCATTATACATGAAAATACTGGATTATAAATATTGACAAGTTATTTATCAAAACATTATTTTAAAAATTGGATTTATTATTTTTTTGATTTCGTTAATTTATAGATTAACATTTTAATATTTTATAGAAATTTTCTAAAATACATTATAAAATCTACATAATTTACTGTTTTATTTTACATCATTTTAAAAACGTATTTTAGTTAAATTACAACGATTCCAATTAATTTAAAATTATTTTGATGTTGTTATTTCCATATTATTTTTTTAAAAACCATTTAACTTAAATGTAAGTTTAGATCTTTAAAATATTTGAATGGCATATTTACTATTAAAATTAAATTCCTAAATATTTTTTTAGTCTTCTTTAATTTTTAAAACATTTAATTATAATTATTTTTTAATACAAATTTTGGTTAATAATTAATTTTAATAAAACATTATTATTTTTTATTTTACAACTTAATTTTATTTAAAATGTTTGTTACTCCGAACTATTTATTTACAAAAAAAGTCTTGTCCAATAAATTAAAAATTTAATTACAATTTTTGGTAATCCGAAATAGTTATTTAAAAAAAACTTATATAAATAAATTATGTGAACATATTTAATAAAATAAATATGATATTACAAATTAATTATTCACCAATTTAAAAATCACCAAAAAACCCCTAACAATATTAAAAATGCTAAGAAATTTGATTAAATAATAAGAGAAATACAAGTTTCTTCTTGAGAACTTATTTATGGTATTATAATATTTTGTGCTTGAAATGTGAGTTGAAATTTCTTTAATTTATTTACTAATTTCCTTTTCAGTGTTACAGTTGGTAAAATTATTTTTAATATGTTTATACTTAAATTTACCTGTGTTCGCTCTATGGCGGCATTCTCTCTGTCACACATCGCACTTAGATCTAATCCTCTTTCCTTCTCTTTATCTCCTTGAAGGAAAAATTCTTCCATTATTCGATTAACCCATTCTTCGTAAATGACGATTGGCTTTGTCGGATTACTCAAGTCAGCACAATGAACCATATTTTGAATAATCTATAACAAATTAATAAAATAATTTCACAATTTACAATATTAAACGATGTAACATTACAATAAAAAAAGATCTCTCAATCGGAAATAGCTTTTATAAGTATGATCTTGTCATGAACTATTTTGAAAAATTTTAATAGACAAATTTGAAGATCATTGTCGATGGGTATAACCCTCAATGGAAGTTGTAACGGTTCCTACTGATCCAGACAAGTACGAGGATCACAATAATTTATACAATTAATTTCATTCAGTATTAATGATTCATCTGTAGGGTAGAAATCATAGACGGTGAGGTGTTAAAGACCAACAGATCACATTGAACAAAATGTTTATAAAAACATGGGTTAATAAAAGATTAAAAGAAGAAAACATTAAAGAGTGAAAACCATTCATTAAAATAATATTTAGAATGATTTAAATTATTTAAGAAGAGTTTTTGAAAGAGTGAAAGTAGTATCAAAGTGCTTTCAATCACAAACCTAGTTCCAAGCTCACTCTCAAGTAAATATAAAAGACTTGTGCATTGAAAGATAATCTGATGATTTTTTAAAATTTAATTGTCACGGTTATAATAACTCGTACAACGGAGAGACAAATCGTCATCGCAAAAACCTGATTAGTGAGTGTTGGGAACGTTCATAGAATATAAAATTTTTGTATTTTATCAATTTATTAAACAAACAATTAAATTCCGTAAAATATTGTTATAGATATGATAAAATAAGATTTCAGAAATTTAATGTA
>MQRK01235125.1:60658-80839 GCA_001938485.1 Girardia tigrina
GTACGTGTTAATATATGTAAAATTTTAAATTGTAATAAATGTTATTTTTCTGTTGTATATTCATTTTTTGAACTTTATGTCATTTTGTTCTCAAATAGCTGCCGCACCCTGTATTTACTATAAATAAATCTTATAATATTATATTTATGGACTGGAAGCGAAGATATTCTTATTTCTGTAATAGTTGATTATCACTTTTTCTTTAGAATTTTTGGATAAAAGTTTGGGACCCAAATGGGCTCGCATGGAGGCGCCCACCTTTGAGAAAATAAGTACCATTTTGCGAGGCTTTCTATCTCTGCTCTTTCATTGGCAACGGGTAAATTGAATTAAAAATTTTGCTTAAATGAAATCGTGACACTTTATGCTTGACTTCCTCAAAATGCGTCTGTTAGAACAATTGAAAACAATCGCCTATTTCATATGTTGCATTTGAAACAATGGTAGCATCCGAAACCGCGAAAAAGAAAACAGCGAAAGACAAAATAGTTTTGATGGAAAGGTATAAATCGGATCCGGAATATGCACTAAAAATTCGACAAATTCCGCCATTAGCTTATGCATCTATCATGCATTAGTGTTAATCGATATATTTCTCATGATAATCCACCCACTGCAAGAAAGCTCTATAGAGATACTGCAATACAAATCGAAACAATTGCGAGCAATTATACTAATCTGGATATATTAGATTATCTCCAAGGACTCTCGCATAATTTTGATCTGAACATCTGATTAACTTAAAATATTTATTGATTAAAATTTGTATGTAATCCAATTCTTTGGTTATATTTATTTTTTTGTTTATATGCTATTTCTGGTGATTATTATTCGCGGTTTAATCTTTCGCTGTTCTTTTCAAGGTTTTAACTTGACCAGTTTTGTTCTTCTCTGTTTTGTCTTTCGCGGTGTTGACGTGTAACCGACTAAATCGATAATTTTGAAAATCAACAATCAAATTTGTCTCTTTTTTATTCGGATAAGACAAGATTCTCTATCTTATCAAAGAATTTCATGAGAATTTTATTGCGATTGTAGGAAACAGTAATTTTCCCACGGAAAGAGGTGTTAGTCTGAAATGTGTGATGGGACCTAGTTTGTTCAACTTGGTCTTCGATGAAGTGATCAAAATGGCTATAGTGAAAGTATTCAGGGTAGGTGTCAGCCTGATCGATGAGCAAGGCATTGAATTTCAAATGAACAGATTTGCATATGCAGATGACCTCTGTATCATCGACTCTGATATTGATCGAGCCTGTAAAAACCTGGATATACTAAAGAGCTTTTTACTGAAGTTTGGACTGACAATAAGACAAAAGTCATATGCTTTACTGACGAATCAGGCTTTGGAATATCGAAAGTCAAATGTGGTGAGAAGGTCATAGAATGGGTGAAAGAATTCTGTTATCTCAGAAGTATATTGACCACTAGTGGTAGCTGCAACCGCGATATTAGTCAACGAATATGAAATGGAATGCGGAAGCTTAAAGAATTGCAAACTGCAATTCAGAGTAACCGCTTCCAAATAGTATTGAAGAGAAAACTTATTGAGACCAGTATTTTTCCTGTGGTCTATTATGGTAGTGAGTGCTGGGCAACACCTGAGAAGAACGTTGTACGGTTTTTAGCCTCCCATAATAACCACACGAGGACAGCTCTCAAGAAGACCAAACTCGACAAGATCCCGAATAAGGACATGACGATTGGACTAACTGGGACAAGAGTGATTCTAGCATAAAGATGCATAGTATTCTATGAATACCATTCACGAAAGTGTGTAACTGAGGTTCGAAGAGTTCTAAACTCTGAGATCGCCTCAGAAAATCTCAGAATCAGCGACCGTAAAAAGTAACTGATGAGAGAGCGCATTGCTTTCTATGTGCTTTGGAAATTTAATGATCTGGCTGCTTTGGCAGAATACAGGGAAAGTCTAAACAAAAGAGGGCTTCTCGATAATGATGAGGTATTTAAACACCTGATCAAAGGAACCATATCTGAGCGATTGAAAAAAGTAGTCGAGCACGAGAAAGAATATCCAAAAATGCTTCAGCCACGCATCAAAATATTAGTCTGCACATTTCCTTCTTGCTTTAAAGAATTTGCTGAGCAGAAGGAACTCCAAGACACATTAGAAATGTGTATCTGGCCACAGCGCCGGGGGCACAGAGAGATGGTGGTTCATTCATATGTCCCATGGAGAACTGTCACAAAACTTATAAAACTAATGAATGGCTACAACGGCATTTATTAATTGATCATAGAATCAAAGGCAACGGTACTACGAACATCAAAGTAGTACAAAGAGGAAAAACAGAAAGACGTACTGGACCTTTGAACTTGAACGCGGAACATAATATACCAGTGTCTGTCTGTGTAACTGATGAGGACTGTGAAATAGTAATCCCTAGTTTGGTACTGAATTTTCGGCTGGATAATATAACGCATAAGGGAATGTTTTGCATTGTCTCTTTCCCCGTTGCACGAAGTAACATGAATGATAATTTCTCAGAGGGAAGCCAAAGCATGCAGGGGCATTAAAAGCTCGCACTTTTGCATCTGAAGCCGTGGGAGAGGATCAGAAAACTTTGTGTTTGTCAAATTGTTTCTACACTATACAGAGTCTATGATTAACTACCCTGTGCGCCAATGCTGAGTATTATTTGTAATACACAGTTATCCATAACAGTCGGGGGAGGCTAAACTAGTAATAAAAGTTTAATTCATAGGTATCTCAATCATCTCGTTAATTTTTTTTGTTAATCATCATCAGAATCGATCAATGAACCAGATTCACTTCACCAAGTCAAATCAACTTTGAGTTTTTGATTTTACATTTTTATAAGCTTTAGTTGATTGCAATATTTAGTTGAAAATTCGTAATATTTTGTATCAAAAACCAAAAAAATCCAATCTTTAAAAATGATTTATTTTAATACTCACAATAATTGAAATTACTGACTTTCTTTTTTTAGCAGCACCACAATCAACGTTGCTCAGTAACGATTTAGATAAACAAAAACTTCAGAATTTTCTAGATCACAAGTTAAAACTTTTTTACTCAAATTCTCAGTAAAAATATTATTATAAAATTTTTCTTTAATAATAATAAAATTTTCCCTTTTGTAATAAAAATTACTTATTATTTAATTTGGAACATCTCTAGAATTATTTTTCTAAAACTAACTGTGAAGGACAGGCTCACTCTAAAAATTTTTGAAACAACTAATTTTTATAAAGAATTTTCTAAAATATGGGAATATTTAAAATTAAAAGTTTTCTAAGCAATTATAATGTAAATATATATCTTAATTAATTTTAAAAAGTCATTTTCGGAAATAATCGAATTTTAATTGTAGAGTAAAAACTTAAAATGAAATTAATTGGGAAACAATGGATTTTTAAATAATTGATTTAAAAGAAGTATATAAAGACAAGGATAATTATGTTTGTACTAATTTTAAAAGTTATTCTAAAAAATAAAATAATGAACTTTGTTACCAGAGATGTAAATAAAAAAAACAGATCATTTTAAATTTTAAAGTCAGTTTGAAATTCTGCAAATTAACGATTTGACAAATACTTAATTCTTAACAGTTTCGTAAAAAAAATTAATGAAGACTTTTATCATTAACGTATCGTAATAATAATAAAAATTTGTAAATTACTGTAAAATATTGTAAATTATTTTTTCTATTTAAATTGTATCTAAAACAAAGTGTATTTAAAATTGTATATTTTTTATTTAAAATAATTTTATATAATAAAAAATTTTAAACTGAAATATTGATAATAAATAAGACGCCTTTTTTATTAATTAAAAAAACGTGTTTATAAATTAAAGAAAATAACATTAAACTAATTCTAAAATAATAAAAAATCATTTTGTTAATTTAGTAAAAATAACACTTTTTTAAATATATTTTTGACATCCTAATGTCTAATTCAGAAGTTTGCATATCCTTTTGGGTTTTATGAAATAAACAACTACATGAAAGTTAAATAAAAAAAAGTTATAAATAAATTATGTTGGTTTTAAATTAAATTAAATTGCATTAAATAGTGGAATGTAAATTTTCAAAATAAAGAGAATAAAAATTTCAATTTTAAAATAGCTTATCAGTATTTATAATTCTACATTTTTATATAAAAATTGGGTCATAAAGAAAACAAAGAAAAGTTCCTCGACAAAAATTGTTTGAATAATTGCTATTTGTGTTAGAAATAAAATTTGGTGTTAATGAGTTATAATTTTGATCAAGAACCCAACACTAACATTTTCCTTTATTGTTGACTCTAAGGAGGATGTTTTCTTATTTGATTTTCGTTTTAAATTTTATTTAACTTTCATGTAGTTGTTTATTTCATAAAACCCAAAAGGATATGCAAACTTCCGAATTAGACATTAGGATGTCAAAAATATATTAAAAAAGTGGTCTTGGAAGAAGAAAAGCCTTATTATTTATGTTATTGAAAATGGAAATAACCTTCCTTATGACAAAAATTCTCTCAAATTATTATCTCTCAAATAAGTCTTTCTTATCTTAATATTATCCCCAATTAAGACTTTTATTTCGTTTTATATGATATAACTTTCAATTATTTTGGTCATGAAAACATCACAAATATTCCTAGGAATAAAATTTTCAAATCAAACATTTATCTATTAACATGTTCATATTGTCTTTCCGTAAATTTATGGGTCTAGGAACGAATCTTAGAACTACCTTTACGTCATAAATCCTCATCAATTGACAAAATCTTTCTTTGTTTGTTGCTTTTATCTCAAGAAAATCATTAAATTTGTTTTTTATTTCTCTTAATTTTATTTAAATCAACAAAATTTAAAAATTCAAACTTCCAGAAATTTAATATAAGTAGTGAGATTACCATAGAAAACATACTAATACAAATGAAAGTTTTTTTGGACAAGCAGGTTATAAAGCTTCGTTCATTATATTTGTTTAAATGAACTATTATTTATATAATTTTTTACAAAGAATAAAATTGATAAAAGGACTTTGGAAAGTGCCAAATATCGAAAAATTATTCTGTTCTTGATCATGAAAGATGAATGTCAGGGAGAGATAAAATATTATTGTTATTATAATCATGGATCAGAAACCTTTTCCTCTTGAGATACCATAAACAAAATGTGAGTCTCAAGACTAAAAGTTATCCTGGAACCTATTTTCAAGAAAGACGTAATTGTCAACATATCTCGCAAAGGTATCATTTTTATTCTTTAAGCAACTGGTCAGTAAGCTAAGAAAGAATAGCAGAGTCTGTAACGTGCACGTTTTGCGCAACAATCCACGTCTTTATACCAGTTAGCCGTCAATGTAATCAAATGGTGATTCTCGTTTTGATCTGCCAACCTACCTCCACTCATCATATAGCATCATACAATTTTGGTTTACTTAAAAATCTTACTTGAATTCTCAAAGATACTAAAGAAGATCTGTTGGACCAATGGCTGACTTAATTCTTTGAAGAAGCTTTCTAGAATATGTAGATTGTTGGAACAAATGTATATTATTTTACAAAGAATAAAATAGATAAAATGACTTTGGAAAGTGCCAAATATAAATAAATGGAAAATTCTTTAAGAAATGATGCCTTTATAACTGGCTTGCTATGGAAAGAAAGTCACATTTGAATTTCATTATGTGGCTATGGCAGATTCACTACTTATTGGGCGCACTACTTAATTTTTACAAATAAAAATTGAAGGGAAATTTTTAAGATTAGAAATTTAAAAGATAAAATGTATTCTAAATATCCTATCACTTTATTAAATAGATATTTTATCTCAGCAAAGGATAAAGTTATAGAATTACACATATCAGTAAAAATTATTTATAAATATCCTTGCTGTTTTGATTTTTTATTTATTATATATAATATAATTAGAATAAGTTGGTCTTTTAAACTCACAAGGGTTCAATCCATACGCATTTATCCCTAAATATAATATATATATATATATATATATATATATATATATGTATATATATATAGAAGTAAATGACATTGTCAATTCTTTTTCTCAGACTTTCAATTTCTTTTGAGGACAAAATTATTAATGCCATAGAAGGAAATCGTTCAGCAAATCCTCTCAACTAATACCACTGGAATGAGATTTTAATGATTTGTTTTGAGTACTTTAAGTCTGATCTTAATAGTTTTAGATAATTTATACTTTTGTAACGATGAATAAAACTATGAAAAACTCAAATAAACTTTTCATAAATATTTTTTTTAATTTTTAGATGCTCTCAAAATACGATTGAGTAATTTATTTTTAAAACATATCAAAATTCAAAACAGATTATAACTTTAGATATTTAATGCTGTAATGATAAGAGAATAAATTATAGTGCTGTATTAAAAATATTACGATTACCTTAAAATAATACGGGGTCACAGAATATGTCATTTGGAAGGTAAACCAATAAGGTGATGTCTCTTTCTCATTAAAACTTAAGCAACATTGTCGGTTCTTCGTGTGGGTCACTTGATCTTGGTTATACTCTGGTGATTCAAAAGTTTTTTCGTTTTTCTATGCCTTACTTTGTGACAGTTATTTTATATGAATATTCTATTTTGGCATTATTGATTTTTATATTATTTAATATGGTATATCATGACGAATCTCCTTGTTTAGTGTTGGTGTATTTATTAAACGTTTGTTTGTTTATTCTTATCAGATTATGGATAGCGAAAAATACGGAATTCGAATCATTTTGCGACTTTACTTGTTTCAGCTTTTTCTGGTTTAACTTCAATTACATTCTTTGCTTTTTTAATTCTTAAATCACTTTTTTATAGTTCGTGTAACTCGTTAGAGTTGAGCCAGAGTTTTCAACTTTGATTATAAAGATATCAAATTAAGGATATCAAATTAAGGATATCAAATTAAGGATATCAAATAAAGGAATAAATCAATCAACTACAAGCAAAAATAATAACTAATTATTTATATTTATTATTATTTAATATTTATTTTCTGTATAAAGTGCACTTTAAAAGCAAATAAAACATAAAAATACTTAACAATAAACGACTCTAATTTTTTTTAATGATTCTAGGTGAAAACCACGGTGACCACGAATATCGATTTTAGTTTCCCCTAGATCGAATTCTTCAGGTTTTTTGCAAATCAAAGTCCCATTTCAAATTATGTCCCATTATAATACGATCGATAGTAATCGATATGACTGTTATATTAGGGATATCTAAGTAAAAATGATAGGTAGTAAAATGGAGCGTTTTGGTATTTTTCTCAGCTTGATCCGACCATGGAATCCCGTTAAAATGTTTACTTATTCAATCTGAATGAAGATTTTTCAACCAAATAGTTTGGTGTTGATTTTCGATTCTGATAGCCCGATTTTCGAGATGCTGCTTTCGTACCTGATAGCGCCAATAAGCTGTTTTACCTACATTTAAGCTATTGCATGGTATATGATACAACAGATATTGAAAATCAATACTCTTTGAAAATTCATCGGAACAAAGATTTAACCAATCAAACTATAATCATTTAGTAATCCAAAAATTTATTTATTGCAAAAAATATCACAAATTTAAAATGTTATGACAAATAGAAAAAACGGAAAATTCAAATGACAAAATTTTAACTAGTCTTTTTAATTTATAACCACGTTTTTTGATACTTGCAACAAGTTTTTGGCAAAAAAACTTAATAAGCAATTAATTAGTAAATCCTTTAATTGATTCATGTGTGACCATTAGGATTACACCACAATATGAAATATCCACTCAACCGTGGAACGGAAGTGGGTGAAAAATAGTTTGCAAGATTTATAGTGAATCACTGTAACCAACAAACAGACGAAGTGAGTTAATAAAAGCGTGGTAATAATTTATTGATTACTTTTAAAATCAAATCAATCTGAAATTGAAAAAATAGGTATACAACTGTTTTGTTCTGTTTTAATAAAACGTAATTTACTTCAAATAAACATATTGTAATATTTATTTTACAAAAAACATCTTAGTTTTCAAAAATATAATGAGAAATGGTCAGATGACCACTGAGTTCCAGTACGAAAACAAAAGCTCTTTAAAAGTAAAACAAATAACGGAGATTATTCTATTAAACATTTTACAAAAGTCAAACGATTTTAATTTATGTAAAATTGAAATATTTTCCCTAATTTTCCCTTTTTTCAGAGAAATAATCAATCATTTTCTCGAAATAAAATTCTGATGTCCAGACAAATAAATAATAAATATCAAAGACATTGGAAAACGAGAATAAAAAACGATTCTAAAAATAAATAATTTAATATTTTTACAAATTCATAAAATTATATTTTTCAAAATCTAAAATCTATCAATTTTTTTCTATTTTTGAGAAAGACAAATTTTTATTTGCACTTTAAAATGAGTTTAAATAAAAATGATAGAAAAATTAATTTTTTGAAAATTTTTTCACCAAAATTATACTTCAGTATAAAAATTAATTAATAATTCTAATTCATAATTATTACAATAAGTTATATAATTAATACAATTAATAAATAATGAATTATTTTTCTAAGCATAATAAATGTTTCATTAATAATAATATTAATAATTGTAAATAAATTTTACACAAATTAGAAGATGATTGAAATTAAAATTAACAAGCCAATTGAAATTTATTATTTTATTTATTAATTTTGTCATATTCAGAACAAATGATTTTTTAAAAGAAAGTAACTTATCGGAGCAGAACAACTGGCTGCAGAAAACTCGCGCAAGATTTTGTTATAAGTACTTAAAAATTTTTTTGTAAAATAATATATTTTGTAAAAATAATGTAGTAAAATAATTATATGAGGAATTTATGAGAGGAGATTCTTCACTTCGAAAAAGAACAAAATATTAAATGAACGACAAATGAATTTTTTAAAAATAATCATATCATAACCGTTCGGTCTTAGAATACTTGAGAGGTCTGTCTCATAATTTTTTGATGGATTGAATAAAATGTGTAAGTAGCGTTTATGCCACTTTCATTATTTTCAAATTCAGAACTCATAATTTAACACTACAATTTATTAATAGATACATTAAAAAACATTTTTTTTTATTTTTAAACAAGTATTTATTTTTTTTATGATTTTCTTTTATTATATCATTTTTAATTTTTAAAATATTTAAAAACACATTAAAAACATTTGATTTTTTAATAGTTGCATTCCTATATCATTTTTAATTTAAAAATATTTAATAAGCATATTTTTTTGAAAATTTTTTCCCCAAAATTATACTTCAATATAAAAATTAATTAATAATTTTAACATTAAAATATTTTGGCGAGATAATAATTTAAATTAACCCCTCATATCCCCCTTCTTTAAGAATTTTCTCAATTTTTCCACGTTTTGATCTAAAATTCTTCCATCTTCATTTATCAGTTTATAACTTCTGTCGTGTGTTTTCTCTATCACTATATACGGTCCTTCATATTTATCTTTACTATTTATCGCCGTTTCCACCTTGACTAGTACTTCATCTCCAATTTCGAAATTTCTTCTACTTGTTGTGTCTTCATTTTCTTGCTGTACCTGTATGTGTTGACTGTGTCTTCCTTCTCTGTATATTTTCGTACCGAATATAATTTCCGCTTGGCTCTTCCCTATTGTTTTCTGAAAAGTAGCGTTTAATGTGAATTCTATTTCCGGTAGTAGTTCCTCACAGTTTGATCCTTTCTTTGTATGTAACGATACGTTTAGATATTCTCTAATCGTCCGACATTGTCTTTCTACTACTCCATTCGTGTTATGATGGTACTGACTTAACACATTTTAATGCCCATGCTTTCAGCCATGTTTTTTATTACCTTCGATTTGAATGTTTTACCACAATCTGTATGAATCTCTTTCGGAGCACCAAACCGTAAAATCCATTTTGTCATAATTGTATTCTTTATAGTGGTTTCTTCTTGTTTACTAACCGCTGTTAATGAAATATATCTACTGAATTGAAAAATGATTGCGACAATGAAATTTTTCTTTCTCCATGTCTCTTTTAGTGATCCACAAATATCGATATATAATTTCTCAAACGGTTTCTTTGTGACTAATGTTATTCGTTTTTCTTTTGTTACCGTCGTTATTGTTTTGCTTCTTTGACATGCTTCGCATCGTCATATTATCTCTTTTATTATTTCATTTCGGTTGGTCATTTCATACTTTTCTGCAATATATTTTGTCCCTTTTTCCGCACCATTGTGAGAAAGCAACGTGTTTATCTGTACATTTATTACTTCTCTGTTTGATTCCGGTATCCAAATTTTTCCTTTGTTCGTCTTTATTATACCATATATAATTACAAGGTTTTTATTTTTACCTGTATTTATGTTCATCTTAATTTTTCCATGACTCCTTCTTGATATTAACATATATCTGTGATTTCTACTACGTTTATCCTTCGCGTCTTGATCTTCTGCGTCTTTGCCTCTTCGTGTGTCATTAAACATTGTGTGCACGTATTACACTTGTTCTGTGATAACATATCTGCGTTAGAATGGTTTACTCCTTTTCAGTATTCTAGTTGTATATCCAGAATAAATAGATAGTTTATCCACGTCTGAAATTGCGCTGTAATCGGTTTCTTTGTCTTCAGCATGAATGTAATTGCCTTGTGATCTGTCCGCAGAATGAATGTCCTTCCGTACAAATAATGGTTGAAATGTTGACAAAAGTAATATATTGCCAATAACTCCTTTCTTGTAATGCAGTAACCTTTCTCATGATTACTCATTGAGTGTGACCCATGTGCAATGACTCTCTCGTGACCTTTTCTATCCTTCTGTGACAGTACCGCTCCAATGATGTCGAAACTAGCGTCTGTATCTAGAATAAATTCCTTCCTCACATCTGAGTATCCAAGAATTGGAGGTGTAATAAAGGCTTCCTTCATCTCAGCAAATGCTATATCACATGCCTCTGTCCATAATAATTTCTTTTTGTCCAATCCACACAATTGTTCTAATGTCTTTGCTTTCGTTGCATAATCTTTGATGAATCTTCTATAATAGTTACATATCCCTAAGAAACTTCTTACATTCTTTATACATTTCGGTTTTTCAAAAGATTTAATAGCTTCCAATTTGGACGGATCTGTTTGAACCTCTTTTTCGAAGATTACGTATTCCACGAATTTGACTCCTGTCTTTAAAATATGACATTTTTCTGGATTAATTCTTAGATCTGCCTTTTCCATTCGATCTAATACTCTGTCTAAAATCTCGGAATGCTTTTCTAATGATTTTGAGATGATTAGGATATCGCCTATATAAACTACTGTTTTTTCTATATCCTCCAATATCCTTGTCATAAGTTCTTGAAACGTCCACGGTGCCCCTGGCATTCTTTTAAAACAAAACTGTCCCGCCTTCGTCGAAAACGCCGTTTTCAGTTTTGATTCTTCTTCTAGTTCCACCTGGTAATAGGCATAACCGAAATCAATCGAAATAAAATATCTAGATCCATACAGTTTGTCTATCATCTCTATCATATTTAGAATTAGAAATGCCTATAACTAGATTCAATTGTCTAAAGTCTAAGCAAAGTCAAATATCATTTTTTTTCTTTTTTCCTCACGCATATCATTGGAGTATTCAATGGCGAGTTACACTTCTTTATAATGTTGTTTTCTCACAAGTTTTTTATAGTTTCATTGAATTTCTCTTCTAAATTGATTGATTGTCTATGAGGTTTCAAATTAATTGGCAGTCCTTTTGTATCTATTCTGTGTTTTATCGCGTCGTGCGTCATATATCCCATTTATCCGCCATGAAAACTCTTTTATGTCTCTCTACGATATTGATTATCTTTGGTTTATCAGTGATATGCGTCGTATTTATGGCTTTCTGAAATCGTTCCTCATCTATCACTTTCGTGTCGAATCTTGCTTCTGAAAATTTTGATCGAGTATTTCATCTTTTTCCTTTTTCCAAAATAACGCCATTCCGAACTCACTCTGAAAATTTATCTCGCCTATTATGTCTGGTTTGATGTCAGTTACAACTATAAACGTTATATTTCTCTGTTTTTCATTGATATTTGCATCCACTGATATCTTACCAATACATTCTAGTGTACTGTTATTTGCAATGTAATTTAATATCTGCTGCTTCCAATTTCACATCCTTAAGTTTGTCAAAAATCGTCTTGCTCTTGACGTTCACTCTAGCCCCAGTGTCTAATAAGAAGTCATCCTTGATATGTTGTATTTTTACTTTTACACTTGGTCGACCTTGCATTTTGTTGTATACGACATTTTCAGCTTTCCATTCTTCTATGGTTAAAATCCTGGTTTCTTCGCTATTATTTCTGTCCTCTACTGGTTCAACTAAACATTTTCCACAATTATCTCCGTATACATCTTTTTATATAAACTTCCGAACTTTATCGTTTACGTTCCCTTCTACTGCTTTAATATTTTCTGATTTGTCACTCATTACATCTATAATATCTGTTATACTACTTTTACTATAAATACCGATATTTTGGGAGTCTTTCATATTTATTAGTTTATTGCTCCGACTGGCTCCACTTCTGTCGATCTTCTGAGTGATCTTCCTCTATTACCGCTTCTTCATATTATTCTTCAATGTTTGCTATAAATCCTCTATTGTCTCCTCTTCTCCTGTCTTCTCTATCTCTATATTGTCGTTGATTGTAACCCACTCCTTGATAATTGTTATTCGTTGATCTTTGTTGCTTTCTTCTCCTATTTAACTTGGTGTTACATTCGTCCTCCTGATGACCTCTATTATGGTACCGTTTAAATTCGATATTCACACAGTTTCTTGTTACATGTCCCTGCTGTCAATAACCATGGCATTTGTTTTGTCTCCCTTCTACACAGTTTTTTCTAATATGTCCCCCATTCCACATCCGAAGCATTTCCTAGTTTCCCGTTGTGTATTTGTTACGCTCGTGTATTGGTTTCTCTCCCAGTTTTTATCATTAGTATATCTGTTGTTCTCTTGTATGCTTTTGTTCAAATCTATTTTTATTTTGAGTCACAGCCTACAAGTAACTCCTGGGTCTGTTCTACGTCCCGTTATCTCTCACAATATTTATCTGATCCTCTATATTCTCGTGTATCATTTTGATTTTTTCTTTTATTTGTTCTACTCCTTTTACATTATTCATCCGAACTTCTTTCTTGTTATCCCTGTCATCACAACAGTTCATTAATAATGTTTCGAATATGCTTTCTTTTGACATGTTATGTTGCATAATATTTTCTGCCATCTTTTCTCTTTTTTTCGAAAAAAACTTCAGGTATATAATCTTTCATCCTATACCGGCATGCTTCCGACCAATCTTCAAATAGCGAAGATTTCCTCCTAAATGACTGTGTTTTGGTGCTTCATTCATGTCAACCTAGCTTGTTAAACCTTTACAATTATCATATTGAATACACTTTTCATCATAGGTGACGATTCAATTCAAAACGGGATCCAATTTATAACATAAAAGCATCATCAAGCAAGCATCCAAACTCTCGTGTTTCTGCTTTTCATTCAACTCATGTGGAATCTACTTATCCAACTTTTTTACTTTAACAATTACAGCCAAATGATTCAATATTGTTTGCTTTGTAACAGTAAACGTTAACAATAAATCATAAGCCCTTTGTGATTGATCCAACTGCACGGTTTTCATCAGTTGGTCGTTGTCTACCTGCGTCCATTGGCAACCATGAGAATCATTATTGAGATAAAAATTACCTTTCACGAATTTCCACAACCAATTTATATTAACAGCTACTTAGTACCATACAAAATACAATATTGATGTTTCCATGGTTATTGATGTTGAGGTTCCACGTAGGAACTCATACTTTAAAATATATTGAATTTGTCTTTTCCATTTTTTAAAATACTGATTATTAACTCAGGCTATCGATAATTTTAATTAATTTTTATAACAGATATGTAAAAATAAAAAATAACTGAGCTGAAAAATGTTAGGCCGTTGTCAAATTATAACTATTTGAATTTATTATAATAATGCTTGACGACATAATATATGCGACCTAATATATAATATAATATAATATTAATATAATTTATTGATTAGAACAGTTTTCAGAAATACTTTGACATAAATGAAAGCAAAATCCCCACTTATTTTTTACAGATTATTTCTGTGTAATATCAATTGTTTGATAATTTCTGAAAATGACGGTTTAACTTTCGAAACTAATAAACACTTTAATAAATTTTAATTTCCTTATAAATTTTAATAATAATAATAAAAAGGAAAATATTTATTTTTCTTATAAATTAAAGCAAAATAAACCTGTAAAGCATTCGACTTAAGCATAACATGTGCCGTTTGGATTACGTCTGCTGCGTGGATGGAATTATGATATGGAACTTTTTTATAAGTTTCTTCAACTTTGAGGAGAAAATTCACTAAAGTCTCATTTGGAATTTTAAACAATGTAATAATTTGTCTGCTCTGAAAAAATATTAATGAATCAGCAAAACAAAAATATGAAAAAAATAGTTTATGCATAAAACAAACAAAATTAAAATGAAATCTTTAAATTGTACAAAATTATTTTAAAAATTGAAAATAAATAATTTGATTATGGTTGTAAATTTTGCATTAAATTCTTGTACGAAAAAGAATTTAGGGAAAGTATGAAAAAAATTATTATTGAGGTTGTGAGGAATATTTTGAATGTTTGATATTTTTTTGTTTGAATAACGTTTTTATTTAATGTGATGTAAGTTAAGTTAAATCAAAAAACATAAATATCACATAACATAAAAATCACATATTTTACTATCTATATAAAAAATAATAAAAATAAACTGAAAAAAGTCAAAAATAATTGTTTGAATAATCTCATGAAAACAATTTTTGAAAAATAAAAGATTTCTTTCTCTCTTCTGATTTTTATTTAATCTTTTGGTGAAAAAAACATTACTTATGATGCCATCAAGCGCTATAATAATTATTTAAAGCAAATCGTCAACAACAAGCCTTCGATTTATTGTCGGTCGATTTCTGCCACTCGATTGATCGATATCAAATCGTCGCGCTGCACCGTTCTGATTGGCCGAATACGGAGGCCGCACTTCTGCACTCGACGGCCGCGCTGGATTAATTAATCACTTGATTAAATTCCAACAATCGACGCCAAAATCGCCCGTCCATTTGCTAAGGTCGGTTGAACGTCGAGCGTCACCCACTCCGTTTGACAGAGGCAATGGCCACCTCTTTAAAGACTGAGCTCATGGTGACATGCCACCGTTAAAGGTCAAGTTTTTAATTACCCGTATCTCCTTTCTTCTGTTATTTAGAGATGCGGGTACACTTCAATGACCAATGAATAAGGATGAGTTAAATTAAATGATACCTATGTATTTATTTATTTATAATGATGTACAAAAAAATAATATTTTCCTTTTCTTTTTATAGCTGTTTTATTATTGATTTTTAATTATTATAATTTAGAAAACATTTATAATTTTTTACCAAAATATACTTAAATAGCCTGATTAACTGCCTAAAGTATAAATAATAATCCAAAATACATGTGCGTGAATAATTTGTGAATATTTGAGACGTAAGTATCCAGGTCAAGGTACCCTATTGAAGGTGAAGTGGTAAAGAAGTGCTTTCTAGGACAACATTTGTAGAACTCTGATTTAAGATAATGTTTGTTATTGTAAATACATTGATGAATTGAACATTCATATTGACAATCATTCAATTTATCAGTTGAACTCAATATCATTACTAAAATAATAACTCAATTAACAGATCCCTTTCACTAAAAAAATTTTAATTGCTAAAACAGTATATATTCTTTATAGACTCAAGAAACAATCCAATCTTTCAACTTTAACTAAAATTGCTAAAAGTGTAAGCATTGTTCAATACACATTTATCTGCTATGACCTGGTAAGATTGACCTAGAGAGATTGGATTTATTATCTAATATCGTTATCTAGAAGGGGACCCAATTTAATTTTCTGTTACAGGACTCCTGTAATATATTTTATTTGCAAATATCGTTGAATTTTTCGAAAACAACAAAGTTTAGTTTTATATTGTCACAATGTGAATCCTAATTTATATATTATCTTTTAAAAAGTTATTTATCTTTTTCTTTCCTAAGGGTCCAGTGGTTCAGTGTGGCAACAAATAATGTTTTTATTTAATCTTAAAAATTTTAAAAATCGAAAAAAGTATTTTTTTTGATGTAAATGAAGTTAAATCAAAAAACATAAATATTTGACATAATTTTCTAAAAGAATGTTTAATTAATCTTATGAGAAGAGTAAATAAGTTTGTTATAAGTTTTAAAATTCTGAATTATTCAATGTTAAGAATATCCAGTTTTTCACGTTAATAAACTCAAATGACAGTTATTTTTTTAAATATTATTAAGAATATTATAGTCTAATATAAAAATATTATTTTCTACAATTTCCACGTAACACGACTTTTACTTTACAGATGAATACATCCGCCTTCCCAGAACAGATGACATAAAAACAGTTATTTTAATAGTAATTATCGAAAATTAAAAGAAAAGGAAAGAGAATAAACTTTAAAATTTCGAAATCTGAGAAAAGTGTGATAGGAAAAAATTATATTGGTTTTTTTTCTGTATCAGGTTGATGCAAAAATTATTTAGGTTACTTATATTTAACATAAATATATTAAAGTTACTTAAAATAATTTATGCTTTTTTAAAACTTAAAATCACTTTAATATTTCTCGTAGCAAATAAACTCTGATCTCTAGACTTACCAAATGCATTTACGGGCCCGTTGATTATATAAATATACCTACTGAAAGTAGTTTTCTAAATGTTTAAAGAAGTAATATAAGTGACCGCAGCTGAGAAAAGGGACCACAAGTCGCTGTACAGAAATCACCTTTAATAGTGAATTGGTCAAAAATATGGCAAAAGTAGTTCTCTATCTATTTCAAAAGGTCAATCCATGCCCCTGAATACAGTATGCATCATTTGTTGTTCTGACCTATTTATATGCCTTAACTACCAACTTCAAGTGACTAAGTGAAAAGGAACCACAAGTCAACCATTGTGTTTTCGCTAATAAATCATACCAATACTGAGGAATATACTTTTTGTAATTAGGTATATATAGCGTGCTTGATGTTTAATTTCAGTGAAAATATTTAAAGTCAGGTGAATCATTATTTAGACTGCTGCTGCTACTGTCTAGAATGCATTGTAAACGCATTGCATGATAAACATAATGTTTCAAATCGCGTTTTCTTAAAAACGAGTTTTTACGAATATGACATTTGTAATATCTGTAGAAGAGATAAATGATGGAATATCAGCATGATTTTTTGCACAGTTGTTAACTATTATGAGACCTAAAACGTGGCAATCTTAACTCAGTTTCCTACTCGTGGTCCCATTTCTCAGCTTTGGTCACATATAATTGAAGAGTTGGGTGAGCATGGCATTAATGTTATGGTTAATTTTACATTGTATTTGATATTGAACAGATTGCCGCGCGTTGATATGAAATATTAGTGATCCATTTTAGTCTACCTTTAAACCGATTCTTCTTGTTATAAAAAGTTACCATACGACCGAGAAATGGATCGTTTTATCGAACAACAGTTGACGAACATTTGAATGATTGATGTATGTTTATTTGGAATTGTGTCTCTCTGAATTAGATGGATGATTAATATTTTGATTCTTATTATCTAAGACTAATTTTATTTAACTTAGCATTTCACGTTTAATGTTCTTGAAATACAAAATTATAGTAAAATTTTGAACGATTTGATTAGTTTAATATGAAAATTTTTAAAAATTTGAAATAAATAATATTTCTTTTAATTTCTGCTAAGTAAATTTGTGGTAAATACTTTTAAAGGTTTTTTATATGTCAAATTTGTTCAGATATTCGGATAAAAAGGATTAATCTATTTCTTATGTCATCGACTGAAGGCTCAAATATCGATTGTTCCAAGGATGATCCGAATGTTGTATACAATAAAATTTTAATCAATGCCCGAGTTCTCATATCACAGACCATCTGCACCCCACGTCTGTTTCAACCTTTAATATTAGCTTTTCCGTGTTTAAAACATTAACGACCGAATTCGTCACTCTTTTGTACCTCGTTATTATAAATGCCTTATTTCGTTTACAGATAAATTAAATGTACTTGTGTTTCTATTCTATTTTGACAAGCTCTACACAATGTCTCTGAACTCAGGTTTTGTGGAAGGAACTTTGTCGACAGAATTTTGGTCCTAGCACAAGACCTTTAAAATAATATTTAATAAATGTATTTAAAGTATCATTATTTACCAGAAAAATAATTAGACAAAAAGACACAAAAATAGGAATGAACTTTTGGTTCAACATAATATCTTCTACTCAAATGTTCTTTTTTGCTTTTAATTTGGGAAGATTATTATGTAAATTAAAAAAAACATTAAAAAAATTATAATAAATTTGAAATTTTACTGCAAACATAATAATATTTGTATAATAATAATAAATTATACAAAAGGGGAAACTTGATACAATCATATTGACGAGGAAGAAGATCCATAAACTGAGAAGAGTAAATTATTTTATTCTCAAATTAAGTTTAAAGAATTCAAATTTTTTAAAGACTTTCCAAAAATTTTCAAACACGAATTCTTTTTCACCAATTTTTATGCTGTTAGAATTTAGAGTTATTATAATAATAAAATGTAATCATTAATTGTCCCCTAGGAATTCCTGTTAGAGTCAACGTCTTGGTAAAAGTTTCTTGTTTTTGGTACTTTAAAATAGCTAAAGTATCATATAGTATTCATTAAAAGACAATATCTAAAATAAGTCAAGACAAAAAAAACGTTTCTTGAAAATATTTTGTTAATAATTTTGAGTATTTTTTAACTAGACAAAATAATTTTATTTTTATACTTTTAATACCTTCACAATACTAAACTTTTTTAAACAATTAAAATTCAACTTTTATTTTTTTTAAGGTGGGTGAGGCACCAGTTATAATCCACATGAGTCAATTGTTGATGTTGTCAGGTACGACGTGTGGATTAAGACATTGTCAAGCATAATTCATTCGTTCCTCTTTCTACGCCTTACCTTTTGCTACCTTTATCAGTTATATATAATGATCCCAGTTTAATTGGACATCTGAAGCACCTAATTTTTCTTTCACCTAGGTTTTTGTTCTTCTCATTTCCGAATTACATTGGTTTTCCTGGCTTAACAAAATCAAAAATACTAGTGCGCTAACTTTTAGTATCCTTCTACATGGTTGCTTAAGAAAGTTTCAAGCATTTGTGCAATAATCTCTTGGCTGTGGATTTACTTCGAAAGAAAAATTCCATAACACTTCAAAATTCAATGTTCTTTTACATGTTCTAACAAAACGATAAGATAGGACAATGTCTTTAAATACATTAGTACCTTAGAAAAACAAATCCTCTTTTCCCTACATTTTTATATTTAAGTATAATCACCGGAAATATTAGGTTGGTCGAAAAATAATGGTGGTTTTGGGACACAAACTTCAAAGGCGTGCAAATTCACAGAAACAAAAGTTTATTAATCAAAGTATGAACCGTTGGCATCAATACATTTTTGCCAACGAGAAACAAGTTGTTTTATTCCATCAGCATAAAATGCATCGGTTCTCGAAGCGACGAATTNTTGAAAGGCATTTTGAGCATCATTTTGGTTTTTGAAAATTTTTTCACGTAGGAAGTTGTACAAATGCCTGAAAAAGTAGAAGTCCGTTGGCGAGAGGTCTGGTGAATATGGTGGATGAGTCAGGGTTTCATAGCCCAACTCATTAAGCTTTTGAAGAGTCACTTTTGAAATATGAGGTTTAGCGTTATCATGAAGAAGGATGGGACTTTTTCGATTGACAAATCCCGGACAAAGGGTTTTCAATTTCTTATGCATTTCATCAATTTCATGACAGTACCTCTCCGCTGTGTTTGTTTCACCTGGATTCAATAATCTATAGTGGATGATTCCAGCATCAAACCACCAAACTGTCACCATAACCTTACGGGGTGTTAGTTTCGGTTTTGGAAAGTGTTTCGGTACTTCATCTTTGTCCAACCACTTTGCAGATCGACGTCGGTTATCATACAGGATCCATTTCTCATCACA